>CM018693.1:66244949-66456034 GCA_009363875.1 Mikania micrantha | reverse complement strand
AACACACCCCCCACCTCCGCGTCACCAGACGACGTCATTTCTAAAGGTAGCGGAAGCATAGCGGCGAAGTCTCGAAGGTGAGGGGTGACTTACTTGATCCGGTATCATAACACACATAGTTAAGAAAAGCACTAATTACAAATCACGACAAATATTTATTACATGTCCTGATATCCGTTTACAACTTAAGTTCCTTCTATTGCATCCCAAGTCCTAACTACATGGTGCGTGCACAGTGTTTCCTCACCGTTGGTACTGATTACCTGTAAAAGATTTAAAGTTTAAAATATCAGTATAAAACTGGTGAGTTCATAATAAGACTCGATACAATATGATATGATAGTAAAGTCAATGGTACACATTAACATAAGTGAATAATCATGTGACCCGTATCCAGATCCTTTCTGACAGTCCAGTCTAGAAAATAACCGAAGTTAAACTCCGTGCCTCTAACTCAATGTCTCACTACATCAAGTCGATACCAGGAATGGTGACAAGCATCACACAAGGGTAGACGCTATCTATCCATGAATGGGGTTGTCAGCCCGATAGTACTATCTTTGTCCACACATTCGGCCCCACATGGGTTAACCAGATACAGTTGGTTTTGAGGACTTTTGTTGTACACAGAAAATAGTCATAATCCCATGACACCCACATGCAAGCCGGTATTGCAATTGTTACTAAACATATCACACGTTTGATAAAGATTTCATAATAGTCACCCCGATGTTAAGAAAACAGTAAAAGAAAAGGGGTTGTATGAAACTCACCTGAAGTTTATGAAAAGATAAAATCACACGAACGGTGGCTAAAAATGCTAATCTGCATTAGTTTATTTATAATTAATTATTTGTGTTTTAACTTGCTGATTAGATCTGTTTGAACGTTCAATGTCACCGACATTGTAATGAAAAGTCATCGAACTAACATTAGATGTTTAATTAATTATTTAGTCTAATATCATACAATGTACTATAATGTAGGTACCTATACTCGTTTAGGTACCTTGTGTTAAGTTGATGACTCATTGGATTAGCCGTAATAATCTCCGACTAATTAGTTAGGTAATGCTGTTGATTATATTACTTAAACAGTCCCTAGATGAAATCTCGGCTTAGGAATGATTAATTCTTGTCACTAATTGTCCATGTATCACAAAACATAACAATATGACATTTGAATAGGTTAAACAATCATGTTTAACATATTAATCCGACTGTTATCATAAAACCAGACAGTTATTCCAATTGGTAGGGTAATACTGTGATTAGTTTGAAACACTTGGGATTAACCTTGCATTTCAAAGATTAACCAAAATAATCACTTACATTGTCATAATCCAATGGTTTAAACCATTAGAAGTATTGTTATGGTTTAGTGAAAACCGGGCATTATAACGGATCAAAACAGGCATTTACCCGTTAACAAGACAAGTTATCCGTCAAAAATCATTCCTAGCTATCATCTAAGCAATAATCAACAACCCTAACTATATCATTACGTTCAAAAACACGATCTAATCAATGAAGATCAAGTCAGAAGGTTAAAAGGATAGTTACCCAAATCAGACGATTCTACGGACAAAATCACGATCAGGACGCGTATACACGTTCACCGGTTCGAGCTGGACGTTCTGGTGGTGTCAATATGAGTTTTTGGTGAGATTGGTCAAGATCTTGAGTTAAAAGTTTTAGAGTCGAGAGGAAAGAATAAAACTTTCTGCATGCTTCTGCGATTTACATCCTGATTCAGCAGACCGACCTACTCGTCGCGTATCGCGACGAGTGGCCCACATGTCGTCGCGTACCGCGAGGGATTCCGGATAAGATTTGATATCGTAACTTGTCGCGTACCGCGACAAGACTCCAAGGAGTCGTCGCGTATCGCGAGGATCCAATTTCAAGATTTTTTCTCGTTTCGCGATTCCGGACAATCCGTAACTCGGTTTCACGCACGGTTTTCTCCCATGTTCCCAATTTCTCGCACACTTTAAACCTGTAATGATTAAAATCATCAATTTAACACAGATTCCTAGAACGACCAAACGTGCTCGTGTTATTGATGACGTAATGTTTACCTGCAATTGTCACAGTCTCCTCCTGTTACAGAAATTTCGTCCCGAAATTTGCTTTAACTCCTACAGTTTGATCGCCTATGTAAACAAATGAGGATACTTCTGTTTCATGCGGTCTTCACGTTCCCAAGTGTACTCTGGCCCTCGTTTAGAATTCCATTTGACTTTTACAATTGGTATTCGACTTCGTTTGAGGGTCTTTTCATCTCGATCCATTACTTCGACTGGTTCTTCCGTGAACTGTAGGTTTTCGGCAATGTGTATCTCATCAAGAGGTATGACTAGTGACTCGTCCAATAGGCACTTTTTCAGATTCGAGACATGAAACACATCATGTATGTTACTAAGTTCTGAGGGTAACTCTAATCTGTATGCTACCATTCCAATCCTTTCAAGAATTGTAAATGGTCCTACAAATCTTGGTGAGAGTTTTCCTCTTCCGTTTTCCGAATCTGAAAATACCTTTCCAGGAGAGACTTTTAGCATCACTTTATCACCAATCTGGAATTCGAGTGGTCTACGTCGATTATCAGCATAACTCTTCTGTCGATCGCATGCTGCTTTAATTCGTTCCTGAATGAGCGCGATCTTATCAGTCGTTTCCTGGATCAGTTCCGGGCCAATAATCTGACTTTCGCCTACTTCTGACCAACACACAGGAGATCGGCATTTGCGCCCGTACAAAGCTTCAAATGGAGCACATTGGATACTAGTATGATAGCTGTTATTATAAGAAATTCAACCAATGGCAGATGAGTATCCCAGCTACCTCCAAAATCAATTACACAGCTTCGAAGCATGTCTTCTATGTTTGATTTGTACGTTCAGTCTGCCCATCCGTTTGTGGATGATAAGCTGTGCTCATGTTGATCTGTGTACCCAAGGCATGTTGAAGAGTTTGCCAAAAACGTGACATAAATCGACTATCTCTATCAGAAATAATAGAGATTGGCACTCCATGTCGCATTACGATTTCGTTGATGTAGAGTTTAGCTAAACGGTCCATGGAATAGTCTTCCCGAATTGGTAAGAAATGTGCTGATTTGGTAAGGCGATCTACGATGACCCAAATAGCATCATGGTTATGCGCCGTTCTGGGTAATTTAGTGATGAAATCCATGGAAATTTGTTCCCATTTCCACATAGGGATTTCTGGTTGTTGCAATAGCCCAGATGGTCTTTGATGTTCTGCCTTAACCTTAAGGCACGTTAAGCATTTATTCACATATTCTGCTATTTGTTTCTTCATACCAGGCCACCAGTAGAAGTCTTTGAGATCTTTATACATCTTGTCAGCACCTGGATGAATAGAATATTTGGATTTGTGAGCTTCGTCCAAGATAATTGGTCTGATATTACCAAGTACTGGGATCCATGCTCGGTTTTTGAAATATAATATTCCATCCGTTTTGGTTTTAAGTTGTTTATCTAACCCTCGTAATTTCTCATCGGTGTAATTTGTTGTTTGCAAGGCCTGCCGTTGAGTTTCACGTATTTGAGGGTTTAGACTAGTTTGAATCGTCATTCCAGCGCTTTCACACGTATGGGTTTGACTCTCTCTTTGCGACTTAAAGCATCGGCTACAACATTTGCTTTACCTGGGTGGTAACGGATTTCGCAGTCATAGTCGTTCAGAAGTTCCACCCATCGCCTTTGTCGCATATTTAGCATTTTCTGATCTAGAATGTGTTGAAGACTTTTGTGATCTGTATAGACCGTACACTTCGTCCCGTACAAGTAATGTCTCCATATCTTGAGTGCAAACACTACTGCACCAAGTTCTAGATCATGAGTGGTGTAATTCTTCTCGTGCACTTTTAGCTGCCGAGAAGCATAGGCAATCACCTTGTTGTTCTGCATCAGCACACACCCAAGTCCTTGACGTGAGGCATCACAGAAGACTATGAAATTCTCTGTGCCTTCTGGTAGTGCCAGAATAGGTGCATTGCAGAGTTTATATGCTTCAACAGTTGAAATGCCTCCTCCTGTTGAGAGTCCCATATGAACTTTTGATCTTTCTGGGTTAGAGTAGTTAAAGGCAAGGCTATCTTTGAAAAGTTCTTGATGAATCTTCTGTAATAGCCCGCTAACCCTAAGAATTGACGAATCTCTGTTGGGGTTTTCGGTGTCTCCCATTGCTTTACCGCTTCAATCTTGCTGGGATCCACTTGTATACCATTTTCATTTACTACATGCCCAAGAAACTGGACTTCCCGTAACCAGAACTCACATTTGGAAAATTTGGCATAAAGTTTCTCATGTGCTAAAAGTTCCAAGATCAGTTTTAAGTGTTGCCCATGTTCTTGTTGACTGCGGGAGTAAATGAGAATGTCATCAATAAAAACAATCACGAATTTATCCAAGTAAGGTCTACACACACGATTCATCAGATCCATAAACACTGCAGGCGCATTAGTCAGCCCGAAGGGCATTACTAAAAACTCATAATGCCCGTATCGAGTTCGAAAAGCTGTTTTAGAAACATCATCATCATGGATTCGTAGTTGATGATATCCAGATCTGAGATCGATTTTTGAAAAATAGATAGCACCTTGCAATTGATCGAATAGATCATCTATACGGGGTAGTGGATAACGATTTTTGATTGTCAATTTATTGAGTTCCCGATAGTCGATACACATCCTGAGAGTACCGTCCTTCTTTTTCACAAAAAGGATAGGTGCGCCCCAAGGTGAGTAACTCGGTCTAATGAAACCTTTGTCTAAAAGTTCCTGTAATTGACTCGATAGTTCTTGCATTTCCGATGGAGCCAATCGGTAAGGAGCTTTAGCTATAGGTGCTGCTCCTGGTACTAAGTCAATACGAAACTCAACTTGTCTCACTGGGGGTAATCCTGATTATCGTCAGGAAAAACTTCAGGATATTCTCGAACTACAGGAATGTCTTCAATACGTTTTTGATGTGGTTTGTTTTCAGTCACGTAAGCTAAAAAGGCTTGACAGCCCTTTCTTAAGCACTTTCGAGCTTGCATACATGATATGATACTCAGTTTCCTGCCAGCCCTTTCACCTTGTATCATAAGTGTATCACCATTTGGTAATGAAATACGAATCATCTTATTTTGACATATGACTTCCACTCGATTTTCTGAAAGCCAGTCCATACCAATAACAACATCAAAGCTTCCCAATTCAATAGGAAGAAGATCAATATTAAAAAGATGATCGTTTAGATTCAATAAACACCCTTGAATCACATTGTTAGTCATAATTGACTTGCCATTAGCAAGTTCAATGATGTAAGGGTTTGTTAGGTTATCAACGGCCAATCCGAGTAGTGAAGCAAAATCAGAGGAAACAAAACTTTTGTCCGCTCCGGTGTCAAAAAGAACAGATACATAGTGATTGTTAAGAAGAAACGTACCGGTAACGGTGTTGTTATCACGTCGAGCCTCTTCCGCCCCTATCTGGAAGGCTCTTCCTCTTGCTTCATTGCCCTGGTTGGTGTTGTTGGTAGGGCAGTTTTTCATGAAGTGATCCGGGCTTCCACATCTGAAACACGACCGGTTGATTTGTTGTGGTTGTTGTTGTTGAGTTCCTTGGTTTGATCGGCGAACAGGGAGATTGCAATATTTGGAGAAATGCCCGACCTTGTTACAATTGTTACAAACAGGGCAGGGTCCCACATGATGAAATGGGCACTTAAGACATTTAGGTGCTTGCCCTACATAGGCTTTTCTCTCCAAAGTTGTGGCAATGTATCCCTTTGCCATTTGCACATTCCGGCTGGGTTCCACCGGAGCCCCTGGTTTGCCTTTCCCAACCCATTTTCGTTTCACCCCTTTAACAGTGCTGGGGGTAGTGGTTGCCAGACTGCTGCTTGACTCACCCTTTCACTGTCAATGTACCACTTCTTACTGCAACATCGGTAAGCCTGGTGGTTAAGGTGATAGCATGTTTCAAAGTACGTGGTTCAGCTGCCGTGACCATTCCCTTGATTTGAGGTACCAGACCTTTGATATATTTTTCTATCAAAGCCTGCTCAGTTGGAAACATGTTTGGCAGCAGACATGTTAATTCGTGAAATCGATCGGTATATTTCAAACAATCAGCACCGATCATAGAATGGTTCCAAAATTCCTCTTGGAGCTTTTGGATTTCAGTGATGGGACAATATTCTGACAGAATCAAAGTTTTAAACTCGTCCCAAGTCATAGCATCCACAACAGCCGTGGTCAAGGTTTTTGCCTGGGTATTCCACCAGGTCAATGCTGAGTCTGTCAGTGAACAAGCTGCATAAGACACTTTGTGTTCAGCCAAACACTGGCTGATCTTGAGCTTAGTCTCCATGCTCTCAATCCATTTCAAAAGTCCTGACGCTCCTTCCTTCCCCGTAAAAGTAGGGGGATTGCAAGAAGCGAAGTACTTATAAGTGCATCCTCGTTGTGGAGGATCCGGATTGATTGTGTTGGTACTAGTCGTATGGCGGGTTTCAACATGTCCGCCTGTAGCATTATGCTCCGTATGGACTCTACCCGAGCCAGGAGCACGATTTGTTTGATATTGGGCCAACATGCCCGTAAGAACAGCGGATAATTGGTCACCTGCTATACGAGCAACGTCCGCTTCATTTAGACTGGGTCCACTCACAGGTGGATCCTGAATGGATTCTTGAGTTTGAGGATTTTTAGCAGAACGACCTCTTCTAGGGGCCATAGTCTGATCACACACAGATAAAGTAAAGTCAAAACAAGAATCCATAGTCGTAATAAAGACAAATGTTGTATAACTACTTCGAGTTTTTCACAGTTATATTGTACACCACTAAGTCATGTTCATAGTTGCAGTTATACTAGTACGTCTGTTTGTCTTGCCAAGCGTATACTAGTATCATTTTATAGTCTACCAAAATGACACCGATTTAGACATGTTACTACACTGATATGTACTAGTATTACATTATTTCACTATAATGTAGTACCGATATTAATATGTTTCTACACGTGTTTGTTATGTACTAGTATTACATTATTTCACTATAATGTAACACACGATATTGATATGACCCTATCACAAATTTTGTTACGTACTAGTATTACATTACTTCACCGCAATGTAACACCGATATTGTTATGACTCCACGAGTCTTGTTATGTACTAGTATTACATTACTTCACCGCAATGTAACACCGATATTGTTATGACTCCACATGAGTCTTGTTATGTACTAGTATTACATTACTTTACCACCGCAATGTAACACCGATATTGTTATGTTTTCGCACAAGTTTTCTTTTTATATGACTTGAAAAGTTAGCACCGGCTATAATGTAAAGACACAATGTTGCACATACAATGTTAAAAGAAACTTTTATTATAACTGTCACAGTTGTACATTAGGATTAGTACATATAAAGAAATATCCTAATGCAGTTGTACCCACTATTACAACCTAACCGTCCGAGGCCTATTTTACAAGTCAAAACTTCCTCGGAGTAGTACAGTCCAGCCTATTCGATTCCTTTACCGTAGTAAATACAGTAAACATGTGATAATGATGGCCACCGCTGCCATCACTATTGCTACGTCCAACAGTCGTAGCTCCATCCTCATATTGCCTAACCCTACCATCCATCCCCTAACTCTCTCTACCCCACTCCTACACATACCACCCAAAGTCCACTGAAGTCTACCCTCAATCACCTCCCTCCATGCCCTGGCACCTGCCTCCAGGACAGCAACATGTTCAGCTAAACTCTCATAGGCCGTGCGAGTTTCCCACAGAGTGTCACGTGTTTCCTGCAATGAAACACGCGATAACTGAAGATCCAATGTAACCCGTTGCAGCTGAACTCTCATCTCAGCTTGCTGAGATGACTCGCCTTCCTCATGTATGAATGAGGTACATCCCGAGGTGCTAGTGGTCCCCTCGGAACAGGACCTGTCGAGATGCGGGCTCGTCCCCGCCTTCCTCCAAACCCTGTAAATACTGGTACTTGCTGTGGTGGTGTAGGGCTTTGTGCCCTCCTGATAGCTGGTGAGTCAGCATCTAACAGATGCTGAGGTATAGGTGGTGTAGGTGGTATTGATGGTAAAGTCTGGTGGGACATTTGAGATGACGGCACTGTCTGTGTTGATCCTGAACTTGTTTCCGTGCCAAATGAATCACTTTCTGAGTCTGACATTGCTGTATCGACACACAAGTTCGTATTAGTAACATAAAATAAATAAATAACAACAACATTTATTTGAGTGTTTATATTTGTTAACTATGTTCGGTGCTCTCAGTGTAACTATTCGAGCCTATGGTTATAATCTAGGTTTCTAAGTCCGCCTAAATTCTATAACCTGTGGCTCTGATACCACCCTGTCACACCCCCACCTCCGCGTCACCAGACGACGTCATTTCTAAAGGTAGCGGAAGCATAGCGGCGAAGTCTCGAAGGTGAGGGGTGACTTACTTGATCCGGTATCATAACACACATAGTTAAGAAAAGCACTAATTACAAATCACGACAAATATTTATTACATGTCCTGAATATCCGTTTACAACTTAAGTTCCTTCTATTGCATCCCAAGTCCTAACTACATGGTGCGTGCACAGGTGTTTCCTCACCGTTGGTACTGATTACCTGTAAAAGATTTAAAGTTTAAAATATCAGTATAAAACTGGTGAGTTCATAAATAAGACTCGATACAATATGATATGATAGTAAAGTCAATGGTACACATTAACATAAGTGAATAATCATGTGACCCGTATCCAGATCCTTTCTAACAGTCCAGTCTAGAAAATAACCGAAGTTAAACTCCGTGCCTCTAACTCAATGTCTCACTACATCAAGTCGATACCAGGAATGGTGACAAGCATTCACACAAGGGTAGACGCTATCTATCCATGAATGGGGTTGTCAGCCCGATAGTACTATCTTTGTCCACACATTCGGCCCCACGTGGGTTAACCAGATACAGTTGGTTTTGAGGACTTTTGTTGTACACAGAAAATAGTCATAATCCCATGACACCCACATGCAAGCCGGTATTGCAATTGTTACTAAACATATCACACGTTTGATAAAGATTTCATAATAGTCACCCCGATGTTAAGAAAACAGTAAAAGAAAAGGGGTTGTATGAAACTCACCTGAAGTTTATGAAAAGATAAAATCACACGAACGGTGGCTAAAAAATGCTAATCTGCATTAGTTTATTTATAATTAATTATTTGTGTTTTAACTTGCTGATTAGATCTGTTTGAACGTTCAATGTCACCGACATTGTAATGAAAAAGTCATCGAACTAACATTAGATGTTTAATTAATTATTTAGTCTAATATTATACAATGTACTATAATGTAGGTACCTATACTCGTTTAGGTACCTTGTGTTAAGTTGATGACTTATTGGATTAGCCGTAATAATCTCCGACTAATTAGTTAGGTAATGCTGTTGATTATATTACTTAAACAGTCCCTAGATGAAATCTCGGCTTAGGAATGATTAATTCTTGTCACTAATTGTCCATGTATCACAAAACATAACAATATGACATTTGAATAGGTTAAACAATCATGTTTAACATATTAATCCGACTGTTATCATAAAACCAGACAGTTATTCCAATTGATAGGGTAATAACTGTGATTAGTTTGAAACATTTGGGATTAACCTTGCATTTCAAAGATTAACCAAAATAATCACTTACATTGTCATAATCTAATGGTTTAAACCATTAGAAGTATTGTTATGGTTTAGTGAAAACCGGGCATTATAACGGATCAAAACAAGCATTTACCCGTTAACAAGACAAGTTATCCGTCAAAAATCATTCCTAGCTATCATCTAAGCAATAATCAACAACCCTAACTATATCATTACGTTCAAAAACACGATCTAATCAATGAAAATCAAGTCAAAAGGTTAAAAAGAATAGTTACCCAAATCAGACGATTCTACGGACAAAATCACGATCAGGACGCGTATACACGTTCACCGGTTCGAGCTGGACGTTCTGGTGGTGTCAAATATGAGTTTTGGTGGGAGATTGGTCAAGATCTTGAGTTTAAAAGGTTTAGAGTCGAGAGGAAAGAAAAATAAAACTCTCTGCATGCTTCTGCGATTTAACATCCTGATTCAGCAGACCGACCTACTCGTCGCGTATCGCGACGAGTGGCCCACATGTCGTCGCGTACCGCGAGGGATTCCGGATAAGATTTGATATCGTAACTTGTCGCGTACCGCGACAAGAGTCCAAGGAGTCGTCGCGTATCGCGAGGGATCCAATTTCAAGATTTTTTTTCTTCGTTGCGCGATTCCGGACAATTCGTAACTCGGTTTCACGCACGGTTTTCTCCCATGTTCCCAATTTCTCGCACACTTTAAACCTGTAATGATTAAAATCATCAATTTAACACAGATTCCTAGAACGACCAAACGTGCTCGTGTTATTGATGACGTAATGTTTACCTACAATTGTCACATAACTTGTGTACACTCTGGTTATTTTTGAATCAACAAGTGTTGCACTGTTAGAACATTTACGAATACTCAACTTGTGCACTCTTAGATCATTTGCAAATGAACACATGTTGCAGAATTTGAACATTTCCGAATGCTCAACATGTGCACAGTTAGATCATTTGCGAATGAACAAGTGTCGCACGTTCAGAACATTTACTAATGTTCTACTTGTGCACACACAGATCCTTTGCGAATGAACAAGGGTTGCATAGTTAGAACATTTGCGAATCTTCAACATGTGCACACTCAGATTATTTACGAATGAACAAGTGTTGCAGAGTTAGAACATTTACAAATATGAATCATGTGCACATTCTGATTCTTACACGGTTAGAACACTTACGAATCTTCAACTTGTGCACACTGATATCATTTGCGAATGAACAAGTGTTGCAAAGTTTGAACATTTACGAATGTTCAACTTGTGCACATTTAGATTATTTGCGAATGAACAAGTGTGATTATCATTACCAATTCTGCGCTCCGGGACCTTTTCGCAGGACGGGTCACACGACCCGGCCCTCCGGCTTGGGGTGTGACATTTACAATGTTAAATTATCAACGAAACCAATGTATTTTAACTGTGAAATTCTATTTCATTAAGCATTTATCTCATTATATAACATGTGCAATGTTAACAATGTCATTGTAGAATTCGATCTGCCCAAGATTCATATTAATTTGATGTGGCTAATGTAATATGATCCAAGTCGGGTCATACCCAATAACAAGCTAGACAAACACCTACTTATTTGTTTATTGATTTGATCAATTAAATAAATAATAACACTTAAGACATTTAGAAAGTGGTTTTCTAAATAGATGCACTTGAGAAATTAATAAACAACATGGGTTTATTTATTTATGAGAGATTACTTTATAATTGTTATTTAATGGTTAAGTAACATTATTAAAGTTTATAAAATGTAAAATGACTTGTAATGTGTTACAAGTTTTTAATTAAAAGGGTTTTAATTAAAATCTTGTTAAATAAATCAAGTGGGAAAATTTGAAAGGGAGCCACCCCATTGGACCATTATTTTCGGCCATTAAATGGTCTTGGGAGACCACACCCACATTGATTTATGCAAGCTACATTTGACCATTAAGGATACATGCAAATCTCCCTCTCTCTCTTAAGAACATCTAAGTCTTTTTCTCCTTTTCTTCTTCTCTATTTTCAGCAGAAAAGGTGGGTTTTAGAGGCTGTTTTTCAGCTTAAATCAAGTGTGTTTTAAGGCTGGAATCAAGTGTTAAGAACCTAGCATTCAAGGTGTTTGTTGGTGGCTTGGGGTATCACGGATTTGAGGTCTTCTTGCTTGAAGATTTTGCTCTCAAACATCATCATCTTCAACTTATATTACACGAGTTCTAAGAGGTATTATATGATGTTTTGAATGGTTATTTGATAGCATGTTATTTCATATTTAGATCCATTGTTCTTGGGTTTTGTTTTAACAAGTGTATATGACACATAAACTCACTAATCTTAAAATGTTTAAGAATAAACTCCGCTGCGTTTTCATAAAAAAATGGTTAATATGACTTTGATAAACATCTACAAAACTAAACAATGGCATCAAGAGCCGGTTATATGGATACATGCTTCAAAAATCGAAATTTTTGGGTCTTTTTTTTAATAAAAGTGGGATGGAAATTTCACACATGGAAATCCCTTTATTTTTCAAGATATTATTTTGTATGCATGTCAGAATCTTGAAAAATTAAAATCATGAGATGGTTTGTTTGTTTAGACAAAAACCCACTTGGATTTGGTTTATGTTGGCCGAAATTTTGGGTTAGAAAAGGGACCATGTTTATATTTTTTTGTATATGCATTTGGATGTATTTTAGTGCATAAACCTAGCCATGACCTTGTGTTTGAATATTTGTGGTTGTGATTTTATTTGGTTGAAATATAGGCATGTAATTTATTTGTTTCATTTGGCATGTAATAAATAGATTAGTTGCACTTTATTTTTCTAGAAAAATGTATTAGGATTTTTTTATGTAATTGTACTTTGGGGTCTGATTTGGATGACCAAGACGGTGCCTAAAGAAGATGGAGAAATCACAACACAAAAGGGTCACTTGAAGCATTTGGATGCAAGTTCAAGTGGGAGTTCATCAACACAACATTGTGTCATGTTTTACCCTTAGGAATGACCTTTTGACACACTTGTTATGGCAAGCAAGTGTGGTCAAAATAGGTTGCTATGGTTATGCACTTATATTTTACGTTTGGTTGATTATTTGGTTGTTTAGATGAGTTTGATATTTTGAAAATTGCATAAACTAGTTAAACAACTAAAAATAAAACAAGCACAAAATTGGTTCTATAAAAATCATTAAAGGAATTAATAAAATGGTTTATTAAAGGTTAATGATTTAATAAAAATGAGTTTTATTAAAAGGAATCAAAAACAAAATTTTTTTTTATAAAATACCATGTATTTGAATGCATACAAATAGTATGGTATAAAAGGTTTTTCTAAAAACTAGAATTTTAGAAACTATAAAGACCCTTTACAAAACAAGTTTTAACACCATCCTTTTAAACAACACTCAATTCACTTGCAACTTATTTATGGGATAGAGGTCACCTAACCATAAACTTAGAAACTTGTGAAGTTGAGGTGAAATTACCGTATTTGTGGGATAAAGGTCACCTAACCACTTGTATTTGTAAAATCACACGTGTGTTTAAGTAGGACGACTTGATTTGGAAATCATGCATTAGGATCACCGAAGCATGACGTACAAAGGTGTTGATGGGATAAACATGCCAAACAAAACATAAGATGTTTAAACCGATCCCATACACTAGAAATTGTAATAGGTTACAATTGTCAAAACGTTGACTACCTTGTTAATTTAAATAAAGGGATAAAGATCACCTAACCAATATTTAAATGTAACGTTGGATTCTAGATTTTAATTATTAATTGTCTATGAGACATAAAAGGGTATTAGTAATTAAAATACATTGATATTAAAAATACTAAAATTGAACTTTGAAAAATTGTAGATGGCAGCTAACAACAACGCAAACCCGAACGTCCACAACCTATCACTAAGAACCATCCTCGAAAAGAAACGTCTTAACCATGGGAACTTCATGGATTGGTACCGAAACTTGAGAATTGTTCTCAAGCAAGAGAAGAAATCCTATGTGTTGGACGATCCTATTCCCGATCAACCCGATGAGAATGACGTGGAAGCCTTTAACGATTGGGTCAAGTATGTCGAGGACTCCGTGCAAGTCTCATGTCTAATGTTGGCGAGTATGACTTCCGATTTACAAAAGGACTTTGAGAACCACAATGCTTATGATATGATCACCCAGTTGAAGGAAATGTTCCAACAACAATCTAGGGTGGAACGGTTCGAAACGGTTCGAGCACTTCATGCATGTCGGATGGACGAGACCCAATCAGTTTCATCTTATGTTCTCAAGATGAAAAGCCACATTGATCTCCTCGAGAGACTTAACTGCCGTGTCTCAAATGAGTTAGCTACGGATTTGATCCTTAACTCCCAATCCAAAAGGTTTGAAACCTTTGTTATGAATTATAATATGAATGGATGGGACAAGAGCATTGGTGAGCTTCATGCAATGCTTAAAACGGCCGAGGCGGGTATGGGTAAAAAGGTTTTACCGGTCCTTACGATCAATGAGGGAGGTAGTAAGAAGAGGAACCACCCTGACCCCAAGGCAAGTGTTGCCAAAGGGAAAGGGCACGTCAAGGGGAAGGGTAAGGGAAAAGGTAAAATGGAACCAACCAAACCGAAAGAAAAGAAGCAAAAGTTTGCTAAAGATGACCCATGTTTTGAATGTGGTGTGATAGGCCATTGGAAACGCAATTGTCCGGTCTATCTCAAAGAGTTGAAAGCTAAAAGGGATGCGGGGCAAGCCTCAGGTACAAATTTTATGATACAAGTTGAGCTAAATGTTATTTCTTCTAACACATGGGTACTAGATACCGGATGTGGAACTCATATTTGCAAATTGTTGCAGGGGTTCAAAAGAAGTGAACATTATGCAAAAGGGGAAATAAGTCTCTTCATGGGCAATGGTGCAAAGGTTCATGTTGAAGCCCAAGGAGACTATGTTTTGAAGCTTCCAAGTGGTTTGGAAGTTATTTTGAAAAACATTTTGTATGCTCCTAGTTTGACTAGGAATATTATTTCAGTTTCCCTTTTAAGACAATATGGTTATGATTTCAAGTTTGTTGACAATGATATTCATGTTTCTTTAAATCATATGTTTTATTTTAAGGTTATGCCTTGTAATGGTATTTATGAATTGGTTCATGATAACACAACATATGATAGCTCAATGTACCAAGCTACCACCAAAAGACTCAAATTAGATTTAAGTGATTCCTATCTTTGGCATTGTCGCCTTGGACACATAAACAAAAATCGCATGCAAAAACTTCAAAAGAGTGGACTTTTAAAAACAAATGAAAATGATTTGTTTGATGTATGCGAGTCTTGTTTGCAAGGTAAGATGACAAAGGCCCCTTTTAGTGGGACTAATGAAAGGGCAAAAGATTTAATTAGGGATCATACATTCGGATGTATGTGGACCTTTTAAACCGATGACTAGGAATGGTGAAAGATACTTCATTACCTTTACCGACGACTATAGTCGTTATGGGTATGTGTACTTGTTAAGGCACAAACATGAATCTTTTGAAATGTTCAAAATCTTCAAGAATGAAGTAGAAAATCAACTCAACAAAACGGTCAAGATTCTTCGTACCGATAGAGGAGGTGAACACCTAAGTGGTGAATTTCAAGAGTATCTTAGAAGTTGTGGGATTGTCTCACAACTTACTCCACCTGGAACACCACAACATAATGGTGTATCTGAGAGGAGGAATCGGACTCTATTGGATATGGTTCGATCTATGATGGCTAGAAGTACACTACCTCTATCATTTTGGGGTTTCGCTTTGCTCTCTGCGGCCCGTATTTTAAATATGGCCCCAACCAAGAAAGTGGAAAGGACACCTTTCGAAATATGGCATGGAAAGGTTCCATCATTGTCATATTTAAAAGTTTGGGGGTGTGAGGCTTATCCTAAGCAATACACTCAAAACAAACTGGAAGCCCGATCCACTAAGTGTATCTTTGTTGGATATCCTAGAGATTTTATGGGATATTATTTCTATGATCCAACAGAGCAGAAAGTGTTTATTGCTCGAAAGGCAGAGTTCTTGGAAACTAAGTTCCTTTCGGAAGGAACTAGTGGAAGAACAGTGGAACTTGAATAGGTTCAAGATTCACAAGACGATACACATTTGGTTGATACTAGCAATCAACATGAGGATGTTGAGAATGATCATGTGAATGATCAAGATACACAAAAAGTTCGCAGATCTGGTAGAATTAGTGTTCCTCCTGAGAGATACGGATTTTTCATGGATGGATGCTATGTGGTGGATTCCGATGAACCAACCACATACCGTGATGCAATGTCAAAACCTGATTTTAACAAATGGCAAGAAGCCATGAACGTTGAGATGCAATCCATGTATGATAACCAAGTTTGGGAATTGGTTACACCACCTCTTAAATCCAAGGTAGTTGGAAGTAAGTGGGTTTTCAAGAAGAAAACCGATATGCATGGAAACTTGGATACTTATAAAGCTAGACTTGTAGCAAAAGGTTACACTCAAACTCAAGGTGTTGATTATGATGAAACTTTCTCGCCTGTGGCAATGCTAAAGTCTATCAGGATATTGTTTGCCATAACTGCATATTATAACTATGAGATTTGGCAAATGGATGTCAAAACCGCTTTCCTTAATGGATATCTTAAGGAAGATGTCCATATGGAACAGCCTGAAGGTTTTGTCGATCCAACACATCCTAATAAGGTATGTAAGTTAAAGAAGTCAATCTATGGATTGAAACAAGCATCGAGAAGTTGGAACCATCGTTTTGATGATGAAGTAAAGAAATTTGGCTTCATCAAAAACACTGACGAAGCTTGTGTATATAAAAAGGCTAGTGGGAGCATCATTACTTTCCTTGTATTATATGTCGATGACATACTACTATTTGGAAATGACATTCCAACCTTGGAAGGTGTAAAAACCTGGCTTGGAAGCTGTTTTTCCATTAAGGAACTTGGTGAAGCCGCCTATATCTTGGGAATTAAGATCTATAGGGATAGATCAAGGCGGTTGATAGGTTTAAACCAAAGTGCATACATTGACAAAGTCTTGAAAAGGTTCAAGATGGAAAATTCTAAGAAAGGTTTAGTACCTATTCAGAAGGGGACTATATTGAGCTCGTCTCAATGCCCTAGTTCAAAGGTTGAGCAAGAAAGAATGAAAGGAGTCCCGTATGCATCTGCTATAGGATCCATCATGTATGCAATGATATGTACAAGGCCGGACGTGTCATGTGCTCTAAGCATGACAAGCAGATATCAACAGAATCCTGGAAATAGTCATTGGATGGCTGTTAAGAATATTTTGAAATACCTTAGAAACACTAAGGATATGTTCTTAATATATGGATCTGCTGAGGAGGAACTCGTTGTAAAGGGTTACACGGATGCGAGTTTCCAAACTGATCGAGATGACTCTCGATCACAGTCGGGATATGTCTTCATTATGAATGGAGGAGCGGTCTCTTGGAAGAGCTCAAAGCAAGATGTAGTGGCACTATCTACAACAGAATTAGAATACATCGCCGCTTCATTAGCAGCTCAAGAAGCTGCGTGGCTAAAGAAATTCGTTGTTGATCTAGGAGTTGTTCCTACCATTCAAGAACCCCTAGAAATCTTTTGTGATAACGAGGGTGCGATTGCACAAATCAAGAAACCTCGGGCACATCAAAAGACTCGGCATATTGAACGGAGGTTCAACTACATAAGGGATGAAGTTGAAAAGGGAAAGATATGTATTCGCAAAGTTCACACCGATCAAAACATTGCGGATCCATTCACGAAGCTCCTTGAAAAGACAAAGCATGAGAGTCATACTTGTGCCTTAGGACTTCGATATTCTAGTGATTGGACTTGATCAAATTTTGTGTTTGGATATCGGAACTTATGTAATTTGACTCAATAATATGATTAAATCTTCTTTTACTGTTCCAATTTTGCATGTTTTCTCCATGAATAAGTAACTTATTCTAAATGTCCGTAGTCGGTCATATTTGTGGGAACAAATATGAATGTAAGACTATTATGAACTTGGATTGGTTGATATTCATAAGGAATTAATATAAAACAAAAGGTTGCTACCAAGGTTCAATGATATCTATGGGATATAGATATAGGACTGACCCGCTCTCATTATTTCTGCATGGAATCTTTGTGATTAGTCATAAGAAATATTGAGTAAAGGCGAATATCATAAGTATCCTCAGACCTGAGATACATATTGGGTCTTGATATTCACCAAGTATCATACTTTGGCTTAATTCTTTGCTGTTCTGAAACATGGCAGCAGATAAGACTGAGTTCAGGTACAATATAAGGTGATTGTGAGAGACGTATGTAGTCAAGATGGAATTTGTTCCTCTTATTCGTTGAGAGTAAGATGTCTAAGGCCTGATAAAGTTAAATCATCGGAGAATGACAATTCTATGTCTCCAGGATCTAACATGACATCTGTAACAAAAGGATAAAATGATTAATTTACCTAAAACATATTCAAGTAAGGCACTTGGAGAGGATGATGTTATTGAATGGCACTTAGTCATATACGTTAGGAGTAGCACAGCGTTGCTAGGCGTTATTTGCTGCTTGCATCAATCTTCTATGAATGTTGTGCAAGTGGGAGATTGTAGAATTCGATCTGCCCAAGATTCATATTAATTTGATGTGGCTAATGTAATATGATCCAAGTCGGGTCATACCCAATAACAAGCTAGACAAACACCTACTTATTTGTTTATTGATTTGATCAATTAAATAAATAATAACACTTAAGACATTTAGAAAGTGGTTTTCTAAATAGATGCACTTGAGAAATTAATAAACAACATGGGTTTATTTATTTATGAGAGATTACTTTATAATTGTTATTTAATGGTTAAGTAACATTATTAAAGTTTATAAAATGTAAAATGACTTGTAATGTGTTACAAGTTTTTAATTAAAAGGGGTTTTAATTAAAATCTTGTTAAATAAATCAAGTGGGAAAATTTGAAAGGGAGCCACCCCATTGGACCATTATTTTCGGCCATTAAATGGTCTTGGGAGACCACACCCACATTGATTTATGCAAGCTACATTTGACCATTAAGGATACATGCAAATCTCCCTCTCTCTCTTAAGAACATCTAAGTCTTTTTCTCCTTTTCTTCTTCTCTATTTTCAGCAGAAAAGGTGGGTTTTAGAGGCTGATTTTCAGCTTAAATCAAGTGTGTTTTAAGGCTGGAATCAAGTGTTAAGAACCTAGCATTCAAGGTGTTTGTTGGTGGCTTGGGGTATCACGGATTTGAGGTCTTCTTGCTTGAAGATTTATCTCTCAAACATCATCATCTTCAACTTATATTACACGAGTTCTAAGAGGTATTATATGATGTTTTGAATGGTTATTTGATAGCATGTTATTTCATATTTAGATCCATTGTTCTTGGGTTTTGTTTTAACAAGTGTATATGACTTTGAAAAACATCTACAAAACTCAACAGTGATCACTTCGATTATCATTCGATATAACGCCTCGGGACCATTCCGACCGACGGGACACTCGATCCGGCCCATCGGCTCAGGGTGTAACACAGATCATTTGCGAATGAACAAGTGTTGCACAGTTAGAACATTTATGAATCTTCAACTTGTGCACATCAGATCATTTGTGAATGAACACGTGTTGCAAAGTCCGAACATTTATGAATGCTCAACTTGTGCACTCTCAGATTATTTGCGAATGAACGTGTGTCGCGTAGTTTGAATATTTAAGAATGTTCAACTTGTGCACACTCAGATCATTTGCGAATGAATAAGTGATGCACAGTTACAACATTTACGAATCTTCAACTTATACACACTCATGTCATTTGTGAATGAACAAGTGTTGCAAAGTTCGAACGTTTACAAATGATCAACTTGTGCATACTTAGATCATTTGCGAATGAACCAGCGTTGCACAGATTGACCATTTAGGAATGTTCAACTTGTGCACACAAAGATCATTTGCGAAAGAACATGTGATGCACAGTTAGAACATTGACAAATTTGCAACTTACGCACTGTCAGATCAATTGCGAATGAACATATGTTGTACAATTATAACAATTACGAATGTTCAACTTGTGCACCCACGGATAATTTGCAAATCAACAAGTGTTGGACAGTTGGAACTTTTGCGAATCTTCAACTTGTGCACACTCATATCATATAGGTATGAACAAGTGTTGCACAATTAGAACATTTACGAATGTTCAACTTGTGCACACACAGATCATTTGCGTATCAACAAGTGTTGCACAGTTAGAACATTTACGAATCTTGAACTTGTTCACACTCAGATAATTTGCCAATGAACAAACACAGTTAGAACATTTACGAATGCTTAACTTGTGTACACTCTGGTTATTTTTGAATCAACAAGGGTTGCACTATTAGAACATTTACGAATATTCAACTTGTGCACTCTTAGATCATTTGCAAATGAACACGTGTTGCAGAATTTGAACATTTCCGAATGCTCAACATGTGCACAGTTAGATCATTTGCGAATGAACAAGTGTCGCACATTCAGAACATTTACAAATGTTCTACTTGTGCACACACAGATCCTTTGCGAATGAACAAGGGTTGCATAGTTAGAACATTTACGAATCTTCAACATGTGCACACTCAGATTATTTGCGAATGAACAAGTGTTGCAGAGTTAGAACATTTACAAATATGAAACATGTGCACATTCTGATTCTTACACGGTTAGAACACTTACGAATCTTCAACTTGTGCACACTCATATCATTTGCGAATGAACAAGTGTTGCAAAGTTTGAACATTTACGAATGTTCAAGTTGTGCACATTTATATTATTTGGGAATGAACAAGTGTGGTTATCATTACCAATTCTGCGCTCCAGGACCTTTTCGCAGGACGGGTCACACGACCCGGCCCTCCGGCTCGGGATGTGACATTTACAATGTTAAATTATGAACGAAACCAATGTAATTTACCTGTGTAATTCTATTTCATTTAGCATTTATCTCATTATATAACATGGGCAATGTAAAAAATGTGATCACTTCGATTATCATTCGATATAACGCCTCGGGACCATTCCGACCGACGGGACTCGATCCGGCCCGTCAGCTCAGGGTGTAACACATATTATTTGCGAATGAACAAGTGTTGCACAGTTAGAACATTTACGAACCTTCAACTTGAGCACACCCAAATCATTTGCAAATCAAAACGTTTTGCCCGATTAGAACATTTATGAATATTCAACTTGTTCACACTCAGATTATTTGCGAATGAACAAGTGTCGCATAGTTTGAATATTTAAGAATGTTTAAGTTGTGCACACTCAGATCATTTGCGAAAGAAAAAGTATAGCACAGTTACAACATTTACGAATCTTCAACTTGAACAAATCATGTCATTTATGAATGAACAAGTGTTGCAAAGTTCGAACGTTTACGAATGATCAACTTGTGCATACTTAGATCATTTGCGAATTAACCAGTGTTGCACAGATTGACCATTTAGGAATGTTCAACTTGTGCACACAAATATCATTTGCGAAAGAACATGTGTTGCACAGTTAGAACATTGACAAATTTGCAACTTACGCACTGTCAGATCATTTGCGACTGAACATATGTTGTACAATTATAATAATTAGGAATGTTCAACTTGTGCACACACGGATAATTTGCAAATCAACAAGTGTTGGACAGTTGGGACTTTTGCGAATCTTCAACTTGTGCTCACTCAGATCATTTAGGAATGAACAAGTGTTGCACAGTTAGAACATTTATGAATTTCAACTTGTGCACACACAGATCATTTGCGAATCAACAAGTGTTGGAGAGTTAGAACATTTACGAATCTTCAACTTGTTCACACTCAGATAATTTGCCAATGAACAAACACAGTTAGAACATTTACGAATGCTAACTTGTGTACACTTTGATCATTTGCGAATCAACAAGTGTTGCACGGTTAGAACATTTACTAATGTTCTTCTTGTGCACACACAGATCATTTGCGAATGAACAAGGGTTGCATAGTTAGAACATTTACGAATCTTCAACATGTGCACACTCGGATTATTTGCGAATGAACTAGTGCTGCAGAGTTAAAACATTTACAAATGTCAAACATGTGCACACTCCGATTATTGCACGGTTATAACACTTACGAATCTTCAACCTGTGCACACTCATATCATTTGCGAATGAACAGGTGTTGCAAAGTTTGAACATTTACAAATGTTTAACTTGTGCACATTAGGATTATTTGCGAATGAACAAGTGTGATTATCATTACCAATTTTGCGCTCCGGGACCTTTTCGCACGACGGGTCACACGATCCGGCCCTCCGGCTCGGGGTGTGACATTTACAATGTTAAATTATGAACGAAACCAATGTAATTTACCTGTGTAATTCTATTTCATTTAGCATTTATCTCATTACATAACATGTGCAATGAAAACAATGTGATCACTTCGATTATCATTCGATATAACGCCCCGGGACCATTCCGACCGACGGGACACTCGATCCGGCCCGTCGGCTCAGGGTGTGACACAGATCATTTGCGAATGAACAAGTGTTGCACAGTTAGAACATTTACGAATCTTCAACTTGAGCACACCCAAATCATTTGCGAATCAACAAGTTTTGCCCGATTAGAACATTTATGAATATTCAACTTGTTCACACTCAGATCATTTGCGAATGAACAAGTGTCGCATAGTTTGAATATTTAAGAATGTTCAACTTGTGCACACTCAGATCATTTGCGAATGAAAAAGTGATGCACAGTTACAACATTTACGAATCTTCAACTTGTACACACTCATGTCATTTGTGAATGAACAAGTGTTGCAAAGTTCGAACTGTTGAGTTTTGTAGATGTTTATCAAAGTCATATTAACCATTTTTTTATGAAAACGCAGCGGAGTTTATTCTTAAACATTTTAAGATTAGTGAGTTTATGTGTCATATACACTTGTTAAAACAAAACCCAAGAACCACGGATCTAAATATGAAATAACATGCTATCAAATAACCATTCAAAACATCATATAATACCTCTTAGAACTCGTGTAATACAAGTTGAAGATGATGATGTTTGTGAGCTAAATCTTCAAGCAGGAAGACCTCAAATCCGTGATACCCCAAGCCACCAACAAACACCTTGAATGCTAGGTTCTTAACACTTGATTCCAGCCTTAAAACACACTTGATTTAAGCTGAAAAACAGCCTCTAAAACCCACCTTTTCTGCTGAAAATAGAGAGGAAGAAAAGGAGAAAAAGACTTAGATGTTCTTAAGAGAGAGAGGGAGATTTGCATGTATCCTTAATGGTCAAATGTAGCTTGCATAAATCAATGTGGGTGTGGTCTCCCAAGACCATTTAATGGCCGAAAATAATGGTCCAATGGGGTGGCTCCCTTTCAAATTTTTCCACTTGATTTATTTAACAAGATTTTAATTTAAAACCCCTTTTAATTAAAAACTTGTAACACATTACAAGTCATTTTACATTTTATAAACTTTAATAATGTTACTTAACCATTAAATAACAATTATAAAGTAATCTCTCATAAATAAATAAACCCATGTTGTTTATTAATTTCTCAAGTGCATATATTTAGAAAACCACTTTCTAAATGTCTTAAGTGTTATTATTTATTTAATTGATCAAATCAATAAACAAATAAGTAGGTGTTTGTCTAGCTTGTTATTGGGTATGACCCGACTTGGATCATATTACATTAGCCACATCAAATTAATATGAATCTTGGGCAGATCGAATTCTACAATCTCCCACTTGCACAAGATTCATAGAAGATTGATGCAAGCAGCAAATAACGCCTAGCAACGCTTTGCTACTCCTAACGTATATGACTAAGTGCCATTCAATAACATCATCCTCTCCAAGAGCCTTACTTGAATATGTTTTAGGTAAATTAATCATTTTATCCTTTTGTTACAGATGTCATGTTAGATCCTGGAGACATAGAATTGTCATTCTCCGATGATTTAACTTTATCAGGCCTTAGACATCTTACTCTCAACGAATAAGAGGAACAAATTCCATCTTGACTACATACGTCTCTCACAATCACCTTATATTGTACCTGAACTCAGTCTTATCTGCTGCCATGTTTCAGAACAGCAAAGAATTAAGGCAAAGTATGATACTTGGTGAATATCAAGACCCAATATGTATCTCAGGTCTGAGGATACTTATGATATTCGCCTTTACTCAATATTTCTTATGACTAATCACAAAGATTCCATGCAGAAATAATGAGAGCGGGTCAGTCCTATATCTATATCCCATAGATATCATTGAACCTTGGTAGCAACCTTTTGTTTTATATTCATTCCTTATGAATATCAACCAATCCAAGTTCATAATAGTCTTACATTCATATTTGTTCCCACAAATATGACCGACTACGGACATTTAGAATAAGTTACTTATTCATGGAGAAAACATGCAAAATTGGAACAGTAAAAGAAGATTTAATCATATTATTGAGTCAAATTACATAAGTTCCGATATCCAAACACAAAATTTGATCAAGTCCAATCACTAGAATATCGAAGTCCTAAGGCACAAGTATGACTCTCATGCTTTGTCTTTTCAAGGAGCTTCGTGAATGGATCCGCAATGTTTTGATAGGTGTGAACTTTGCGAATACATATCTTTCCCTTTTCAACTTCATCCCTTATGTAGTTGAACCTTCGTTCAATGTGCCGAGTCTTTTGATGTGCCCGAGGTTCCTTGATTTGTGCCATCGCACCCTCGTTATCACAAAAGATTTCTAGGGGTTCTTGAATGGTAGGAACAACCCCTAGATCAACAATGAATTTCTTTAGCCACGCAGCTTCTTGAGCTGCTAATGAAGCGGCGATGTATTCTGATTCTGTTGTAGATAGTGCCACTACATCTTGCTTTGAGCTCTTCCAAGAGACCGCTCCTCCATTCATAATGAAGACATATCCCGACTGTGATCGAGAGTCATCTCGATCAGTTTGGAAACTCGCATCCGTGTAACCCTTTACAACGAGTTCCTCCTCAGCAGATCCATATATTAAGAACATATCCTTAGTGTTTCTAAGGTATTTCAAAATACTCTTAACAGCCATCCAATGACTATTTCCAGGATTCTGTTGATATCTGCTTGTCATGCTTAGAGCACATGACAAGTCCGGCCTTGTACATATCATTACATACATGATGGATCCTATAGCAGATGCATACGGGACTCCTTTCATTCTTTCTTGCTCAACCTTTGAACTAGGGCATTGAGACGAGCTCAATATAGTCCCCTTCTGAATACGTACTAAACCTTTCTTAGAATTTTCCATCTTGAACCTTTTCAAGACTTTGTCAATGTATGCACTTTGGTTTAAACCTATCAACCGCCTTGATCTATCCCTATAGATCTTAATTCCCAAGATATAGGCGGCTTCACCAAGATCCTTAATGGAAAAACAGCTTCCAAGCCAGGTTTTTACACCTTCCAAGGTTGGAATGTCATTTCCAAATAGTAGTATGTCATCGACATATAATACAAGGAAAGTAATGATGCTCCCACTAGCCTTTTTATATACACAAGCTTCGTCAGCGTTTTTGATGAAGCCAAATTTCTTTACTTCATCATCAAAACGATGGTTCCAACTTCTCGATGCTTGTTTCAATCCATTAAAACTTCTTTAACTTACATACCTTATTAGGATGTGTTGGATCGACAAAACCTTCAGGCTGTTCCATATGGACATCTTCCTCAAGATATCCATTAAGGAAAGCGGTTTTGACATCCATTTGCCAAATCTCATAGTTATAATATGCAGCTATGGCAAACAATATCCTGATAGACTTTAGCATTGCCACAGGCGAGAAAGTTTCATCATAATCAACACCTTGAGTTTGAGTGTAACCTTTTGCTACAAGTCTAGCTTTATAAGTATCCAAGTTTCTATGCATATCGGTTTTTTTCTTGAAAACCCACTTACTTCCAACTACCTAGGATTTAAGAGGTGGTGTAACCAATTCCCAAACTTGGTTATCATACATGGATTGCATCTCAACGTTCATGGCTTCTTGCCATTTGTCAAAATCAGGTTTTGACATTGCATCACGGTATGTGGTTGGTTCATCGGAATCCACCACATAGCATCCATCCATGAAAAATCCGTATCTCTCAGGAGGAACACTAATTCTACCAGATCTGCGAACGTTTTGTGTATCTTGATCATTCACATGATCATTCTCAACATCCTCATGTTGATTGCTAGTATCAACCAAATGTGTTTCGTCTTGTGAATCTTGAACCTCTTCAAGTTCCACTGTTCTTCCACTAGTTCCTTCCGAAAGGAACTTAGTTTCCAAGAACTCTGCCTTTCGAGCAATAAACACTTTCTGCTCTGTTGGATCATAAAAATAATATCCCATACAATCTCTAGGATATCCAACAAAGATACACTTAGTGGATCGGGCTTCCAGTTTGTTTTGAGTGTATTGCTTAGGATAAGCCTCACACCCCCAAACTTTTAAATATGACAATGATGGAACCTTTCCATGCCATATTTCGAAAGGTGTCCTTTCCACTTTCTTGGTTGGGGCCATATTTAAAATACGGGCCGCAGAGAGCAAAGCGAAACCCCAAAATGATAGAGGTAGTGTACTTCTAGCCGTCATAGATCGAACCATATCCAATAGAGTCCGATTCCTCCTCTCAGATACACCATTATGTTGTGGTGTTCCAGGTGGAGTAAGTTGTGAGACAATCCCACAACTTCTAAGATACTCTTGAAATTCACTACTTAGGTATTCGCCTCCTCTATCGGTACGAAGAATCTTGACCGTTTTGTTGAGTTGATTTTCTACTTCATTCTTGAAGATTTTGAACATTTCAAAAGATTCATGTTTGTGCCTTAACAAGTACACATACCCATAACGACTATAGTAGTCGGTAAAGGTAATGAAGTATCTTTCACCATTCCTAGTCATCGGTTTAAAAGGTCCACATACATCTGAATGTATGATCCCTAATAAATCTTTTGCCCTTTCATTAGTCCCACTAAAAGGGGCCTTTGTCATCTTACCTTGCAAACAAGACTCGCATACATCAAACGAATCATTTTCATTTGTTTTTAAAAGTCCATTCTTTTGAAGTTTTTGCATGCGATTTTTGTTTATGTGTCCAAGGCGACAATGCCAAAGATAGGAATCACTTAAATCTAATTTGAGTCTTTTGGTGGTAGCTTGGTACATTGAGCTATCATATGTTGTGTTATCATGAACCAATTCATAAATACCATTACAAGGCATAACCTTAAAATAAAACATATGATTTAAAGAAACATGAATATCATTGTCAACAAACTTGAAATCATAACCATATTGTCTTAAAAGGGAAACTGAAATAATATTCCTAGTCAAACTAGGAGCATACAAAATGTTTTTCAATATAACTTCCAAACCACTTGGAAGCTTCAAAACATAGTCTCCTTGGGCTTCAACATGAACCTTTGCACCATTGCCCATGAAGAGACTTATTTCCCCTTTTGCATAATGTTCACTTCTTTTGAACCCGTGCAACAAATTGCAAATATGAGTTCCACATCCGGTATCTAGTACCCATGTGTTAGAAGAAATAACATTTCGCTCAACTTGTATCATAAAATTTGTACCTGAGGTTTGCCCCGCATCCCTCTTAGCTTTCAACTCTTTGAGATAGACCGGACAATTGCGTTTCCAATGGCCTATCTCACCACATTCAAAACATGGGTCATCTTTAGCAACCTTTTGCTTCTTTTCTTTCGGTTTGGTTGGTTCCATTTTAGCTTTTCCCTTACCCTTCCCCTTGACGTGCCCTTTCCCTTTGGCAACACTTGCCTTGGGGTCGGGGTGGTTCCTATTCTTACTACCTCCCTCATTGATCGTAAGGACCGGTAAAACCTTTTTACCCATACCCGCCTCGGCCGTTTTGAGCATTGCATGAAGCTCACCAATGCTCTTGTCCCATCCATTCATATTATAATTCATAACAAAGGTTTCAAACCTTTTGGATAGGGAGTTAAGGATCAAATCCGTAGCTAACTCATTTGAGACACGGCAGTTAAGTCTCTCGAGGCGATCAATGTGGCTTTTCATCTTGAGAACATAAGATGAAACTGATTGGGTCTCGTCCATCCGACATGCATGAAGTGCTCGAACCGTTTCGAACCGTTCCACCCTAGATTGTTGTTGGAACATTTCCTTCAACTGGGTGATCATATCATAAGTGTAACATCAAGTACCAGATCGTCCGGTAAGTCCGTACGGTACGTGTACTTTCTACAGTAACTATGTGTACTTATACGATTGTAAACAACACTTGTATTAACAGGATCCTAAATACAAGAAATCGTTGTACGTATTTTCATATAAACTTAAATACATTAAGTACAACGTACATTTGAAACATTAGTTGCGTTTATTAAGTGAAAACTTAATTACAGTTAACACCACAAATCATGAGAAACAACGATACTCAAACAATATTCAGAAACATATCGGTAGCGATCTGATGTCAACAAATGACAGGAATCAGATGACCGACAAGTCAGTACAAGAACAATGTGAAAACAGGATGTTTAGTTGAGTCCGACAGTGAGGAAACACAATTCAAACATAATTACAGTGTTATTTCGGAATAACGAACTGACAGTGTGTTTGCGTGGGTGACGATTCACACAAACATATCTGTGAGTTTAGAGTTCTGAAATAATGACTGAAAAGTAGAAAACAAAAGTCAGAAAGCAAAACCATCGTCGTATTAGTTCGAATGACGATTCGAACGAATTACGCGCGAAGGTGACGCGATCTGACGAAACGAAAACGAAAACACGACACGAACGAAAGTAATTTAATAAAATAAAATAAATAACATTTTACAATTTTGAAACTCATCAAAATAATTAAATTAAACTCTTTTTATTTAATTCCATTTAAATTACGCGTAATTTTCCGGAAATGTAACGAAAACGCGAACCGAGCAACGAAAACGAACCCGAACACCCTCGGGGTATAAATATACTTAAATGAGTCAAAACTACTCATTTCCCACTTCATCTTCCTCACCAAAACTTCCAAACCCGGTTTTGAAAACCCTCCCCATTTTCAAACTTCAAATCATCATAACTCACTCATTTCTTAACGAAATCGAGTGATTCTTTCGCCTAAACGAAGCTCTTGATCTCTACTACACGAAAGTACAACCGATCTAGAACGAAAACCACTGAAAAACGAGGTAATAAGTTGTGAAACATCACGAAAATTAGGGTTTTCTACCCTTTTGTTTAACCTTTGTTCAAAACCGATTACAAGCCTCTTCCCTTGAACTCTAGCCGTCTGAAACAGTACCTAGGGTACATCAACACCTCAAACCATCAAGGGCCAGGGCTGGAAGCTGAGTTGCACCACCATGGCCGACCACGACCTTCATTAGGTCGAATGACCCTATTCGGCCGAATGGCCAGGGGCTCATTCGACCACCACCACCCTCCAGACATTCGACAACTACACTCAGTCGGCCAACACCTCCTTATTCGAACCTCATACTCCCCCCTCTCATTCGACCAACATAAATTCGCTCCAACCCCATTAGCCAGCCTCCATTCGCCGAATATCCATGCTACATTCGACCTCAACCATTCGCCACTTTCTTCTGGATCAACCTCACTTCATTCGACCCAGACACATCCTAGAGGAACAACTAGTCACATACGGCTGGTAACCTAGTCGATCCATGAACATCAACAAGGAACTCACGTGGCCCAGCATGCAACCAACAGGCCCAATGTGGTTGCTGATTGGCCCAACAGCTCGTATGTGGGCCCATAGGTTTTTGATAAGGCCCAGTCCACATGACTTCTTTGCTAGCCCATTTCATCTTCTCTGCCCAGTAGCACTCACAAACTCGATTTTATCCGGCCCAAAGCACCAAGGCCACCGTGTGGCTCAACGCCCAGATCTGTTAGCCCAGTATTGGCCCAACATCCTACTGTCTAGGCCTAAGAGTATCTTGGCCCAAACTTTCTATTTCAGCCCTGTAGCCTTAGTGGGCCCAGAGTGTTTGACCAAAAACCTTGTTTCGGCCCATATCCATTAGGTGACCCAAGGACTAAATTGGCCCACGATCGATTTCAGCCCAAAAGAACCAGGCCCAGGTTGGCCCAAGACCTATTTTACTTCAGGCCTGGATGTAATTCATGGGGCCCAGCAAACTCAGCCCGAGGCCTACAGAAAATGGACCCAAGTCCTACTTTTAAGGCCCTTATTCTAACTTTGAGGCCACTTTGCAATTGGCATGGCCAATAGCCTATTTCTGGCCCAATTATGATTCCTACAGCCCATTATAACTTTAGGCCCAACAATTCTTGCCTGGGCCCACCTCTGGCCCAACAATTTTTCCTCGTGGCCCAATAGAGGCCCACAAGGACACTTGAATTCTAGGCCTTGTAACATTTGGCCGGGCCTTTGTATTTCAACAGCCCATATCATTGGCCCACACATTCCAATAGGTCTCACAACCCTCAATTGTTCAAGATTACTCCAAGGCCCATAGGTTTGGGCCCAAGGCCCAACTTGTTACACGAAGGCCCAACAAGTAACTTGGTCACATTGTTCGGTCCATATTCCATTTTAGGCCCACATGGGTTTAATACATTTCATAAGATTAAAACAAGATATGCCAAAAGAATGTTTGCTTAATTAATTCATAATTATGCAATAAATGTTCAAAACGTACAAGATCAACAAAGAAGAGTTGGAAAATAAGCACTAAGTCTCTTATCAAAGTAAATGGCTTATAACTAATGAAAAGATGATAACTTATAATGTCATTGACTTGAATCAAACATATGGGACCGAACGGGGATCATGACCAAGTCTTACACGTATTAGCCAACTTTAGGGCTAACACCTACACCTACACACACAAAACCCAACAAACTTATACTTACAAGTCTTAACAACGTGAAATCAATACAGGATCGTGAAAACTAACTCAATTACAATACAGAGCGCGTGCATTCTTTCGTTTAAGCTTAGTCAACCCAACAACTACAAGGTGAGTTCATTGCCCCTTTTCTAACATTTTTGTTTTAAAACGCGGGGCTGAGAAGCATGCGTAAACTTGTAACATTTGTGCATTTAGTCATGTAGTTGTAAACAGTGTTAGAACAGTGTCTATTCATGGTTCAGTTCATCAATGTGATTCGTATGTTCAAAATGTGTGCTTGTGTGTTACAGGATCTTTGTAATCAGAAAACAAGTATGTATTATTATTTATAGTCGATTTCACTAGGCAAGAACAATAACTTGTTATATCGAAACAGTGGTGGGCAGCGAGAGTGAGCCCTATATATATACTGTGTTCGGTGTAACAGGTTAGTGTTAGTGCGTAGTGTCGAGACGAATATTATAACCATTAATTAATTCAACCAAGATCGTAATCTGTAAGCGAGACTGAGTATAGTTATGGGTGACGATCCATAATAGTACGAATGTTGAACTTATAATTACGATTAAACGACTTTAAATAATTAATACGATCGGAAAACGTACGCGATTGCGGGTATACACGTAATTTCGAATGTTTTAACGATCTGGCAACGCACGAAGAGTAAAATAATTATATTAATTATTTTATATTTTTACAATTTTGAAACTCATCATTTTAATGAGTTTAATATCTATTTTACATTAAAACCGCGTAAAATACGCGTTACGGTTCGGAAACGCGAACCGAGCAACCGAAACGAACCCGAACTTCACCCGAGCTATAAAAGCCTTGAACAAGGCTTAAATGCTCATAAATTCCACCAACAACCCTTTCTCTCTCTAATAGTTCGTCTACCCTCTCTCTCTCTAAAAACCAAACTTTAATCGATCGTATCTCACTCGTTTCTCGACGGATTTCGGAGTTCTTGGTGTCCACGCGAAGCTCTCGACAAACTCTACACGAAAGTACAAGAATATCGCAGATCCATCCAGCCAAAAACGAGGTATGATTCAAGGAAGTTTCGGGAATTAGGGTTTTTGTGTGCTGGTTTGTTAAACGCTCTCATTTCCAGCTCTATGGCATCATTATCTGTTTTTCGCACATGTAATAACATTCCTGGAGATTTGAAAGACCTAGATCTTGGATTAGTGATGATGATGACGATGGAATGTACAGGTTCGTCGAAGGTCTGGGGATCGAACCTCCCAACCAGCTCTTAGCCGAACCATTCTGTGTAAGGCGAACCCTTGTGAACACAGCTTGCATTGACGAACCCTGCATGGTTCGTGTGGGGTTTGCCAGCCGAACTCTAGGGGCTCTCACGAGCCTTCATGCCTTCGTCGAACCCTCCTAAGGCCACGAACCCAGCCTGGCTCACGAACCCTTGGCCATCCTCAGCCGAAGCCTTCATGCAGCGAACCGTTTGCATTCAAGTACCACGAACTCTTTTGCTGCGAACCTTGCATGGTTCGTGGCATGCACAGTGAACCCTAAGGAACCAGTGAAAGATTCACGAACCCATCAAGCCTTGGACGAACCTTGCATGAAATCATGATAGCCGAACCATGCCGGATACTAGGCCGAACCTTGGAACTTCTATCACGACCGAACCCTTGGTTAGGGGCGAACCCTAGGCCAAACCCAAGAGGGTTCGCTGCCCAAAATGGCAGCTTCCCTATTCTTCGGCCCAACTCCAATCTAATTGGTCCTAATACATTAGTACTAGGCCCATAAGTGTGAGGTAAGCCCAAGGGAGTTATGTTGGCCCATTGGACTCTCAATTAGTTCGATAACGCCTTGGATCGTTACATAGATTTCGTTCACACTTGTTGGCCAACTTAAATCCTTAGGCCCCCTCAAATTCCATTGGTCCACTAAGATTTTTAGTGGGTTGACATAAGCTTGGACTTGTTACAAGGGTTAATTACATGTTGATTGGGCTAACATCACAATTAATTGGCCCAATTGTTAACCTAAAAAGGCCCATGGAACTTTGATTTAGCCCACCATGAATTATTGGGCTTAAGGCCTATCATAGGCCACTACTCAAAGTAAATTGTAATTCGATCTCATTGGATTTAAGTTTATAACTTAAATTATGAGATCAAATCACAATCGCAAAGACTTAAGAAACAATTGAACACTTTATCACAATACATGTTAAGCAATGGTTCTCAATTTCACAAACAATTATCGTTTATGCATAATTTATGCATAAATGGACATTTCACATTAGTTTCTTGAACCCATGATCAATCAAGTAATCAAGTTAAACAAGTTCATGAGAACACAAGTTAATCAATGAATCAAAGTTATACAATTATAAATCCTATATCTTATGTATGATTACAATGTTATAGGAAACAATTAGAAGTCCTGTTTGCTACTTGCTAACTGTTTAGTTCAGAGTCTACTGCAGACAGGTGAGAACTTTAGCCCCTCTTTTACTGTTTTACAACTGTTTTGGGGTGGAACACGTGATCAAAACCACTATTTCAATCTTGTTTCATTGCACAGTTTATGTGCATTCAAAAACATTGCAGGTTTATCCTATGAACCCAAGTGATTCTTCAACTGCTTAAGGAAATTGTCAACTGTTTTAAAGGAATGATTTACTATTAAACCCTTATTACTAAAAAGGATTTTATAATGTTTTCTTGAAATGTTTTATAACAGTTTTACTCAAATGTTCTTTTAAAGGATAAACATTTTTAAATAAATGATTTCATAAACTCTTTCTTTTGTTAAAAACCTTGTTGTTACACAAGGTCACTATATCATGGTATTCAAAGCAAGTGGTTCGTTTTGTGGTATTCAAATCAAGTGCTTCGTTTTGTGGTATTCAAATCAAATGGTTCATTTCATGGTATTCAAATCATATGGTTCACATCATGGTAATCAAATCAAGGGATTCATTTTCATGATTACATAAACAAAGGATTCAACTCGTGGAGTTAAATCCAGGTTTTCAATAAGACATTAACACATCCGGTTAAAGTAAGATTCATAAACATGGTGTCCATTGTTGTAAACAAACTTATAAACCCATCAAGTATCATATTCATTAGCGTTAGTACTGGGTGATCACAGCAAGGGAAAGCGGACACATTGTTTCTTATCCAGGATGGAGTTAGCTTTTAAATTTGTTTTAAAAGCTAACTGCAGGTCTGGTGTCATTGTTTTCTTATCCAGGATGGAGTTGGCTTTTAAACTTGCTTTTAAAAGCCAACTGTAGGTCTGGTGTCATATGGTTATCAAAACTGCTGACGTATTATCTAACTCCAAACGTGGTTTGGGACTTGATATTATTGGCTTTCGTGCAAACAGTGATTGGACTGTTTACACTCATTTTCTTACTTGATGTTAGTTTGGGTTACAGCTCATCCGTGTGAATCTTATGATGCTTTAACTTACCTATGTCTTATTTCCTATACTCATGTTTACAACTGTTAAACCTATTGTTCTCACCAACTACGTCTGTAGTTGACAGTTACTTTTCACGTGTTTCAGGTAATCAGGTTTAAGACATTTCAGAGACAACTAAGGAGACCACGCTAAGATAGAACAAGATGAAGAAACATGCTAGGATGGAATAGAAACTCACTAAATCCTAATTGTTTAATTGTCTTGTTTGGAGTCTTATTTTGTAAACCATATTTTGGGTCTGTAGTTGTCTTTATTTTGGTAGATAGTTGTCTGCAACTAAACAATTGCTTTAACATTATGAAACATAGTAATTCATTGTGGTTGTTCTTATTCAATACTTGTGCATGATTCAACTGTTCATACGTCACCGCGCCGTGGATTCCGCACGCGGCGCAGGGGTGTGACAGGTTGGTATCAGAGCCAAGGTTGTAGAGAACTAGGAGACACCCAATGTTTAATGACCTAGACTATAACCTAAGCTACCCAATAGGACTAAGTGCTATAGGCTTGAGGATACTTAGGATCTAAGTAACTTAAGTAAGCATTAAGTCTACATTAAACTTGAAAGATCTTAGGACATTTTACTAAGATTAGACATCGAGTCAAAGAATTTGAATCGGACTTCTATAATTTTAGAAACCGAATTAAATTCTCACACATATGCATTAAGGATTTCAGAGGCAAGGATCTGTATTCTTAGTATCCTTGATCTGAAATTCTCACACAGAGATCATTATAGAAATTCAGAGGCAAAGATCTGTAGATTCAGTATCTTTGATATGAATTTCTTGTCATATTCATTATGGGATTTAGAGGCAAAGATTGTTATCTTTGATCTAAAGTCCTTGTCATATTCATTATGGGATTTAGAGGCAAAGATTGTTATCTTTGATCTAAAGTCCTTGTCATATTCATTATGGGATTTAGAGGCAAAGATTGTTATCTTTGATCTAAAGTCCTTGTCATATTCATTATGGGATTTAGAGGCAAAGATTGTTATCTTTGATCTAAAGTCCTTGTCACATTCAGTATAGGAATTCAAAGGTCAAGATCTATTAATTTAGATTCTTGATTTGAAATCCTTGTCATATTCACTATAGGAATTCAAAGGTCAAGATCTATTAATTTAGAATCTTGATTTGAAATCCTTGTCATTGTTATCATTGGTATCATTATCAGGTGTTCATTATCATAGGAACTTTATAACTTAGAATCTGTGTAACAGTATTCTTTAGTTGAAGTTCTCACAAGAGATCATTATACTCGATACTGTAGGTATTGAGAACCTAGGTTAATTAACCTAGGACACACATGCTAAAACCTAAGGTTTTAATTTCTAAGTAAATTAAGAACCATGGTTTACATAATCATAATCATAGTCACAGAACAAGAGAAATCATGAAACAATCATAATCAATCAACAGTTGGAATCTTAGCCCCAAATATAGACGACGGATTAACGCTGATGTGTTGAGGTAAGTGGTGGGTCGGTGAGAGCTTACCCTATATATAAGCTTATTTCAGTATGTTAGGGGGAATCCGGCGTTTGTATTTGGAGTGAGGATTCGGGATCAACTGGACACATGGATCATTAGTCAAACACATGGGATACAAACATTTGGGAAACAATCATTGGTGAATCAAAACATAGTGGAATTCAAACTTGGATGAACCAGACATTATGGTGAATCACTCAAGTTGTGAACATTCCTTCAATGTAAACCTTAAGTGAAATTCTTAAGTGATTACATCATTAGTACTTGCTAACATAAGTTAACGGGATAGTGTAGAACACACATATGATTAGGTTCTACATGTTGACAATTGTTGGTAGGTGCTCTCATAACATAATCATAAGTCGATCATGGATTCAATCATAGTTCAAGTTGATCAAAGATCATGGGATTCTTAATCAATGGAACACACTTGGAAATCAGTACAAACGTGTTGCCAAATGCTAGCAAGGGCATGATCGTGGTATATCGAAACGGTGGTGGGCAGCGAGAGTGAGCCCTATATATAAGCTATTTTCGGTATATCGGGAAAGTGTCAGTGTGTAGGTTTGGTGGAGAGATCATGAGACATCGTACATATTCACATGATAAGTATACAAATAAGTTGATAACTTATACGTGTACTGGATCATATTACAATTGAATGATAATACTAGTAGTATGGATATATTACTGACCTTATCATGAAAATTCAATTGTATCCATTTTCATTACTGACCCGCTTGTGGCTTCTATTCGTAGAATGCCTCCTCGACGAGACCCAAATGCTGGGGGTTCGACAAGCGGTAATGATGATGAAATTAACAAGATTGCTCGAGCTATCGCTGTTCACATGAGGGATGTGATCCCGGGTATGGTCACTGATATTACCCAGAATCTTCGGGGAAGTACCGGTGATTCTGCACACAACTCAAATGCCACAAACGCTGGAACTGCTAACTTTACTTTCAAGCAGTTCAACGATGCTAAACCTCCTAAGTACTCTGGTACCGAAGGAGCTACCGGCCTACTGCAATGGCTGGAAAGCATTGAAGACATTCTCGACTTCACTGGATGTCCTGAGAATCTGAAGGTCAAGATGGCCTCAAGCGCTTTTCACAAAGGCGCGCTCACCTGGTGGAATTCTGAGAAGAACACCAGAGGACGCGAAGTCACTCTAGCTTTACCATGGGACGGATTCAAGAATCTGCTTGTGGAAAAGTTTTGTCCACGACACGAACTGAAGAAACTTGAGGTAGAGATATGGAATCTGGTGCAGGACAGTGGTGAGAACGCGAAGTATACAACTCGTTTCCATGAGTTGTGCATTTTGGTGCCACACTTGGTTACTCCTCTACCCCGCCGGATAGAGAAATACATCGAAGGCTTGCCTCTAGTTGTCAGAGGAACTGTTATGGGGAACAACCCCACTACCTTGGAAGCCGCGATTCAACTCGGTGCTACTCTGACCGAGGAGTATGTTAAATCGGGAGTGCTCACCCGAAAGGGATTTAAAAGAGCACAGATTGAGGAAGGCAAGAAGCCTGAACAGCACCATCATAAGAAGAAGAAACAGAAGACGATCAAGAACTTTGCAGCGTTGACTGCGGCTGCACCTACTCATGCTACTCCCCTCACTGCTATGCCACAACCTGCTAATGTCAGAAAGCAGTACACTGGCTCGTTTCCACTCTGCACCAAATGCCAGTACCATCATCTGCCCAATACTCCATGCAAGAAGTGTCTCAAGTGTGGGCGTATGGGACACTTTGCAGCGACTTGTCGATCTGCTCATCTTATTGCTGCAACAACTGCTGCCACAACTTCTACTACTGCTGCAGGTGGAAGAGCCTGCTATAATTGTGGGGCAGAGGGACACTTCAGAAACCAGTGTCCAAAACTCAATAACAATACTGCTGCTGCTCGTGCTTTTGTGATTGGAACTGCTGAAGCACGTGAAGAGCCGGCAGTCATCACGGGTACATTTCTTATCAATGATCACTATGTTCCTATCATATTTGATACTGGTGCTGATAAAAGTTTTATCTCTGCTCATACTGATTGTTTGCTTAATATGCAACTATCCACACTTACTGCTCCCTATACTGTAGAAGTAGCGAATGGTAAGACTATAGTTGTAGATTCCATCATTAATGCTTGTGAGCTAAGACTAAATGACCATTTCTTTTCCATCGATCTTATTTCTATGACCCTCGGAAGCTTTGAAGTAGTGGTAGGAATGGATTGGTTATCTAAGAATAATGCTGAGATCGTATGCTCGGAAAAGTTTATTCGAATTCCCCTACCGTCCGGCGAAACGATGATAGTCTACGGTGAGAAACCCTGCCGCGGATTGAAGATTGTATCGTGCATCAAGGCGAGGAAGTATCTGAAGAAGAAATATTATGCATTCTTAGCTCACGTGGTGGAAAAGAAACCTGACAAGAAAGCAGTTGGAGACGTACCGGTCATCAAAGATTATCCAGATGTATTTCCAGAAGACTTGCCTGGACTACCTCCAGTCCGACAAGTGGAGTTTAGAATTGATCTCGTTCCTGGAGCAAATCCGGTGGCGAAATCACCGTATCGATTAGCACCGTCTGAGATGCAGGAACTGTCTAGTCAGCTTCAAGAACTTTTAGACAAAGGTTTCATTAGACCGAGTTTCTCTCCATGGGGAGCTCCGGTTCTATTTGTCAAGAAGAAAGACGGTTCATTTCGCATGTGCATAGATTACCGTGAGCTGAACAAGTTAACAATCAAGAACAGATATCCTCTACCTAGGATCGATGATCTATTTGATCAATTACAGGGAGCAACTTGCTTCTCTAAGATTGATTTACGATCCGGGTATCATCAGTTACGAGTAAATGATGAGGATATATCAAAGACTGCGTTTAGGACTCGATATGGACACTATGAGTTCGTGGCTATGCCATTTGGGCTGACCAATGCACCTGCAGTGTTCATGGACTTGATGAATCGAGTCTGCAGGCCTTATTTAGATCAGTTTGTTATTGTCTTTATCGACGATATACTGATTTATTCCAAGTCGGAACAAGAACATGAAGATCATTTGAGGAAAGTTTTGGAGTTACTAAGAGCTGAACAACTCTATGCTAAATTCTCAAAGTGTGAATTTTGGCTAAAGGAAGTTCATTTCTTAGGACATGTCATAAACAAGGATGGGATACACGTAGATCCAGCAAAGATTGAGGCGATTAAGAACTGGACTACCCCATCTACTCCAACAGAGATTCGTTCGTTTCTGGGTCTGGCGGGCTATTACAGGAGATTCATTGCGAATTTCTCTAAGATTGCCTTGCCACTTACCACTTTGACTCAGAAAAGTCAAGCGTTTATATGGGGACAGAAACAGGAAGATGCATTTCAACTCCTTAAACAGAAGTTATGCAACTCCCCTATCCTTAGTCTTCCAGAAGGCAGTGATGATTTCATTGTCTACTGTGATGCTTCAAACCTTGGTCTCGGTTGTGTACTTATGCAACGGGACAAGGTCATTGCTTATGCTTCAAGACAACTTAAGGTTCACGAGAAGAATTACACTACTCATGACCTTGAGTTAGGGGCTGTGGTCTTTGCATTAAAGATTTGGAGACACTACCTGTATGGTACTAAATGTGTTATCTATACAGACCACAAGAGCCTACAACACATTCTCAATCAGAAAGAACTCAACATGAGACAACGACGTTGGGTTGAGCTTCTAACTGATTACGACTGCGAGATTCGTTACCATCCGGGTAAAGCCAATGTGGTGGCGGATGCTCTTAGTCGCAAGGAACCAGTCAAACCGATTCGTGTAAGAGCCATGGAGATCAACACACAGCCAAACTTGAAAGACTTGATTCGTGTTGCACAACAACAAGTAGTAACAGATAATCAACTCAAAACAGACTTGGATTGTGGCATTGAGAAGAAACTAGAACCTCGAGCTGATGGGGTGTTATATCTCAACGGCCGCATTTGGATTCCAAAGTCGGAAGAATTGCGCACGCTCATCTGTGATGAGGCACATAAGTCGCGATACTCAGTTCATCCTGGAGCCGACAAGATGTATCAAGACTTGAGGACATCTTACTGGTGGCCGGGAATGAAGAAAGACATAGCACTGTACGTGGGAAAATGTCTTACATGTTCAAAGGTCAAAGCAGAACATCAAAAGCCTTCGGGACTTCTGCAGCAACCTGAAATTCCTCAATGGAAATGGGAGCAAATTTCCATGGATTTCATAACAAAGTTGCCGAGAACTCCGAGAGGTTTCGATTCGATTTGGGTGATCGTTGATCGACTCACCAAATCTGCTCATTTTCTCCCTATCCGAGAGGATTACAAGATGGAGAAGTTATCCACACTGTACATCAACGAAATCATTGCACGTCATGGTACTCCAACATCAATCATATCTGATCGTGATAGTCGTTTCACCTCTCGCTTTTGGCAATCATTGCAAAAGGCTTTTGGAACGCGTGTTAATCTTAGCACGGCGTATCATCCCCAAACCGACGGCCAAAGCGAAAGGACTATCCAAACACTTGAAGACATGCTTCGTTCTTGTGTCATTGACTTCGGTGGAAGTTGGGACACTCATCTACCACTCATTGAGTTTTCATATAACAATAGCTATCATACGAGCATCCAATGTGCACCATTCGAGGCTTTATATGGTAGAAAGTGCCGATCACCGGTCTGTTGGACCGAGATTGGTGACTCACAGGTCGTAGGACCAGAACTCATTCAGGAAACATCAGACAAAATCTCAATCATTCAGTCACGGCTTAAGGCCGCACGAGATCGGCAGAAGAGTTATGCTGATCGACGTCGGAAACCGCTTGAGTTTCAAGTCGGTGACCGAGTCTTACTCAAAGTTTCTCCCTGGAAAGGCGTAGTCCGATTCGGGAAGAAAGGGAAACTTGCACCCAGGTACGTTGGACCTTTTGAGATCCTGGAGCGGATTGGTCCCGTAGCCTACAAACTCAAACTTCGGTGGAGCTAAGCAATGTTCATGATACTTTTCACGTATCAAATCTTAAGAAATGCTTGGCAGATCATGATGTTCAGATTCCACTGGAAGACATTCAGATTCAGAATAACATGCAATTCATAGAACGTCCGGTTGAAATCATGGATCATGGGGTCAAGAAACTTAAACGCAGCCGTATCCCGATCGTGAAAGTGCGATGGGAGGGCAAACGCGGTGCTGAGTTCACCTGGGAACGTGAAGACCAGATGAAGCTTAAGTACCCTCATCTTTTTACAGTACCTTCGGCTAGTTAATTTCGGGACGAAATTCCCTTAACTAGGGGAGACTGTAACATTTGTGCATTTAGTCATGTAGTTGTAAACAGTGTTAGAACAGTGTCTATTCATGGTTCAGTTCATCAATGTGATTCGTATGTTCAAAATGTGTGCTTGTGTGTTACAGGATCTTTGTAATCAGAAAACAAGTATGTATTATTATTTATAGTCGATTTCACTAGGCAAGAACAATAACTTGTTATATCGAAACAGTGGTGGGCAGCGAGAGTGAGCCCTATATATATACTGTTGTTCGGTGTAACAGGTTAGTGTTAGTGCGTAGTGTCGAGACGAATATTATAACCATTAATTAATTCAACCAAGATCGTAATCTGTAAGCGAGACTGAGTATAGTTATGGGTGACGATCCATAATAGTACGAATGTTGAACTTATAATTACGATTAAACGACTTTAAATAATTAATACGATCGGAAAACGTACGCGATTGCGGGTATACACGTAATTTCGAATGTTTTAACGATCTGGCAACGCACGAAGAGTAAAATAATTATATTAATTATTTTATATTTTTACAATTTTGAAACTCATCATTTTAATGAGTTTAATATCTATTTTACATTAAAAACCGCGTAAAATACGCGTTACGGTTCGGAAACGCGAACCGAGCAACCGAAACGAACCCGAACTTCACCCGAGCTATAAAAGCCTTGAACAAGGCTTAAAAGCTCATAAATTCCACCAACAACCCTTTCTCTCTCTAATAGTTCGTCTACCCTCTCTCTCTCTAAAAACCAAACTTTAATCGATCGTATCTCACTCGTTTCTCGACGGATTTCGGAGTTCTTGGTGTCCACGCGAAGCTCTCGACAAACTCTACACGAAAGTACAAGAATATCGCAGATCCATCCAGCCAAAAACGAGGTATGATTCAAGGAAGTTTCGGGAATTAGGGTTTTTGTGTGCTGGTTTGTTAAACGCTCTCATTTCCAGCTCTATGCATCATTATCTGTTTTTCGCACATGTAATAACATTCCTGGAGATTTGAAAGACCTAGATCTTGGATTAGTGATGATGATGACGATGGAATGTACAGGTTCGTCGAAGGTCTGGGGATCGAACCTCCCAACTAGCTCTTAGCCGAACCATTCTGTGTAAGGCGAACCCTTGTGAACACAGCTTGCATTGACGAACCCTGCATGGTTCGTGTGGGGTTTGCCAGCCGAACTCTAGGGGCTCTCACGAGCCTTCATGCCTTCGTCGAACCCTCCTAAGGCCACGAACCCAGCCTGGCTCACGAACCCTTGGCCATCCTCAGCCGAAGCCTTCATGCAGCGAACCGTTTGCATTCAAGTACCACGAACTCTTTTGCTGCGAACCTTGCATGGTTCGTGGCATGCACAGTGAACCCTAAGGAACCAGTGAAAGATTCACGAACCCATCAAGCCTTGGACGAACCTTGCATGAAATCATGATAGCCGAACCATGCCGGATACTAGGCCGAACCTTGGAACTTCTATCACGACCGAACCCTTGGTTAGGGGCGAACCCTAGGCCAAACCCAAGAGGGTTCGCTGCCCAAAATGGCAGCTTCCCTATTCTTCGGCCCAACTCCAATCTAATTGGTCCTAATACATTAGTACTAGGCCCATAAGTGTGAGGTAAGCCCAAGGGAGTTATGTTGGCCCATTGGACTCTCAATTAGTTCGATAACGCCTTGGATCGTTACATAGATTTCGTTCACACTTGTTGGCCAACTTAAATCCTTAGGCCCCCTCAAATTCCATTGGTCCACTAAGATTTTTAGTGGGTTGACATAAGCTTGGACTTGTTACAAGGGTTAATTACATGTTGATTGGGCTAACATCACAATTAATTGGCCCAATTGTTAACCTAAAAAGGCCCATGGAACTTTGATTTAGCCCACCATGAATTATTGGGCTTAAGGCCTATCATAGGCCACTACTCAAAGTAAATTGTAATTCGATCTCATTGGATTTAAGTTTATAACTTAAATTATGAGATCAAATCACAATCGCAAAGACTTAAGAAACAATTGAACACTTTATCACAATACATGTTAAGCAATGGTTCTCAATTTCACAAACAATTATCGTTTATGCATAATTTATGCATAAATGGACATTTCACATTAGTTTCTTGAACCCATGATCAATCAAGTAATCAAGTTAAACAAGTTCGTGAGAACACAAGTTAATCAATGAATCAAAGTTATACAATTATAAATCCTATATCTTATGTATGATTACAATGTTATAGGAAACAATTAGAAGTCCTGTTTGCTACTTGCTAACTGTTTAGTTCAGAGTCTACTGCAGACAGGTGAGAACTTTAGCCCCTCTTTTACTGTTTTACAACTGTTTTGGGGTGGAACACGTGATCAAAACCACTATTTCAATCTTGTTTCATTGCACAGTTTATGTGCATTCAAAAACATTACAGGTTTATCCTATGAACCCAAGTGATTCTTCAACTGCTTAAGGAAATTGTCAACTGTTTTAAAGGAATGATTTACTATTAAACCCTTATTACTAAAAAGGATTTTATAATGTTTTCTTGAAATGTTTTATAACAGTTTTACTCAAATGTTCTTTTAAAGGATAAACATTTTTAAATAAATGATTTCATAAACTCTTTCTTTTGTTAAAAACCTTGTTGTTACACAAGGTCACTATATCATGGTATTCAAAGCAAGTGGTTCGTTTTGTGGTATTCAAATCAAGTGGTTCGTTTGTGGTATTCAAATCAAATGGTTCATTTCATGGTATTCAAATCATATGGTTCACATCATGGTAATCAAATCAAGGGATTCATTTTCATGATTACATAAACAAAGGATTCAACTCGTGGAGTTAAATCCAGGTTTTCAATAAGACATTAACACATCCGGTTAAAGTAAGATTCATAAACATGGTGTCCATTGTTGTAAACAAACTTATAAACCCATCAAGTATCATATTCATTAGCGTTAGTACTGGGTGATCACAGCAAGGGAAAGCGGACACATTGTTTCTTATCCAGGATGGAGTTAGCTTTTAATTTGTTTTAAAAGCTAACTGCAGGTCTGGTGTCATTGTTTTCTTATCCAGGATGGAGTTGGCTTTTAAACTTGCTTTTAAAAGCCAACTGTAGGTCTGGTGTCATATGGTTATCAAAACTGCTGACGTATTATCTAACTCCAAACGTGGTTTGGGACTTGATATTATTGGCTTTCGTGCAAACAGTGATTGGACTGTTTACACTCATTTTCTTACTTGATGTTAGTTTGGGTTACAGCTCATCCGTGTGAATCTTATGATGCTTTAACTTACCTATGTCTTATTTCCTATACTCATGTTTACAACTGTTAAACCTATTGTTCTCACCAACTACGTCTGTAGTTGACAGTTACTTTTCACGTGTTTCAGGTAATCAGGTTTAAGACATTTCAGAGACAACTAAGGAGACCACGCTAAGATAGAACAAGATGAAGAAACATGCTAGGATGGAATAGAAACTCACTAAATCCTAATTGTTTAATTGTCTTGTTTGGAGTCTTATTTTGTAAACCATATTTTGGGTCTATAGTTGTCTTTATTTTGGTAGATAGTTGTCTGCAACTAAACAATTGCTTTAACATTATGAAACATAGTAATTCATTGTGGTTGTTCTTATTCAATACTTGTGCATGATTCAACTGTTCATACGTCACCGCGCCGTGGATTCCGCACGCGGCGCAGGGGTGTGACAAAACTGTTTTATGTAAATTGTTTACTTGAATGCTTTTATATGTTTTACATGTATAAATGTCATCCTAGACTCATGTTTAGGTAACTGTTACGTACTAAAGAACTATTTCAAATAACTGATTTCAAAGAACTAAAGATTTCAACAAAGAACTATTTTCAAAGATCTATTTTCAAAGAACTAACGGTCTATTCTCAAAGAACTAACGGTCTATTCTCAAAGAACTAACGGTCTATTCTCAAAGAACTAACGATCTATTTCAAAGAACTATTTCAAGGATGTGTTGTCAAAGAACTAACGATCTATTTCAAAGAACTATTTCAAGGATGTGTTGTCAAAGAACTAACGATCTATTTCAAAGAACTATTTCAAGGGTGTGTTGTCAAAGAACTAACGATCTATTTCAAAGAACTAAGTACAAAGAACTATTTTAAGGAAAATCTGGGAAATGCTCAAAGATAACATGTGCCAAAGAACTAAAGAACTAAAGAACTATGGACGGTCTAAAGAACTATGAAAGCCTATATATCAAAAGATGTCCTAGCTAGACTGATTGATTATAGGTCACATGTTTGATGAGGTTTACAGATCTCCTTTACTACTAAGTACCTTGATTGACAGACTAGTCTACTCGAGTCGACCAAAGGCCCCAATCATTAGGACTTAGATTTTATTGAATGTTTATTTATTTATGTAATTAAGCATTTATAACAAATTCTACAATTGCTGTTTTAATCATATTTGTGTGATGAACACATGAAATCAAGAGAGATTTCAAACGATTGCAATTACAGGAACAAAGAACAGAGGAATCATGGGTGTTTAAAAGTGTATGGTAGGTAAAAACGCATAATTATCATTAACAATAATTTCCTATGCGGATTAGTATGTGGTGGGACGTCGTCTGGGCGGGGTTGTAGCCTTGACCCAGGGGTATGCCCTATATATAAGCATACCGATCTGGATGAAAGATGTGGTGTTAATGAGATTAGGGTCTTTACCGAAAGAAGGGTTCAAAACATTTTCAAATATACAAAACTATATGAACTCTCCAACCATGTGTTGACTTGATCTTTTTGCATGACTTCTCAGGTGACGAACAGGTCAAATAGGAAGTCATTACTTCTGGACTAGGACTTCAAATAGAAGACTTAGTATTTTGGACCTGCATAATTTTTGAAGACATCATTACACATACCATTTTGTATATCTTGTGTAAATACAAGATAGAAACTTATGATGTTAATAGTAGATTTACATTGTTAAATTATAAACAATACTGATGTAATTTAACTTTGTAATTCTATCATATATAACATTTCTCATTTGTGTATCATGTGCCATATAAAAATCTGATCAATCCGATTATCACTCACGATATCGCGCCCCAGGAACCTTCCGCCTGACGGGACAACCGATCCTATCCCGCCGGCTCGGGGTGTCACAGATTGGTATCAGAGCCATGGTTATAGAGAAATATAGGTCACGTATTTAAAAGGTTTGGCCTAGACTATAACCTAGGGACCATGCATGTAGAGAACTAAGGACTTAAAACTTTATTGCATTATGTCTTCTGCATTCGATCATTGCACTAACCAATACTATTTTGGTTATGATCAGAATGCCGCCAAGAAGACAGACTCCTTCGTTACCTCCACCACCGCCACAAGACTTAGCTCCACATTCATCTACACCATCACCGCCAGACTCTCCTCCTACACAGCCTCCACTGCCACCTCCTCCACCGCCTCCTCCTCCTCCATTCACATTGGCAGCAGGCCCAACCACAACACCTACCTTTGATCCTGCTACTATCGCCTTGGTGACGTTACTGAGTGGCCAGATGACAAACCATATGAAAGAAGCCATACCGGAGATGTTCCTTCGTCTTCGTAATGAGATCCTTAACACTGGCAACACATCGGGAGAAGCCAGTGGAAATACTGGAGATTCATCCCATTACTCTTACAAGTCCTTTGTAGGATGCAAACCCCCCAGCTTTAGTGGGTCTGAAGGCGTCGTTGGATTAATCCAATGGATTGAGAAGATTGAGACGACCTTGGATCTTTGCAGCTGTCCCGAACATCACAAGGTCCGCTATTCATCTGGAACATTCAACAAACGGGCTCTGACCAGGTGGAACGGTCAGATCAACGCCCGAGGAAGGGAAGAAGCTATGAGCATGCCGTGGGAAGATTTCAAGACGCTACTGAGAACAGAATTCTGCCCTAAGAACGAGTTGCAGAAATTGGAGGTTGAACTATCCAACCATGTGATGAAGGGGGCTGATCACATCGGTTACACTACTCGTTATCATGAGTTGGTTGCTTTGGTGCCAGATATGGTGCCAACTTTAGAGAAGAGAATTGATCGTTATGTAGGTGGACTTCCCGCCTGCATTCAGGGCATGGTTGTTTCAGCCAACCCTACTACTGTTGAATCAGCAGTGAGATTGTCTGGCAAACTCACTGATTTGATGGTTGCCTCTGGAGTTTTAAAGAAAGAGGCTGACACTGGCAAGCGCAAGGAAGAGTCTTCAAAGAAATCTCATCACCAGCACCATCACAAGAAGAAACAGAAGACTATCAAGAACTATACAATGGCCACACCTCTTCAACAAATAGCAGCAACACCACAAAACCCCAACCGCAAACCCTACACTGGCACATATCCTCTGTGTGCCAAGTGTCAATATCACCACACTGCTGACACTCCCTGCAAACATTGCACGGGATGTGGACGGAAGGGCCATTGGGTCCAATACTGCAGGATGACACCTAATCAAGCAGTCAACAATGCTGCTCTAGCTCTTCCCCCACCAGCAAAACAGAACAATGGTGGATGCTTCAACTGTGGCGAACAAGGCCATTTTGCAAAGAACTGCCCGAAGAAGGCTCAACAAGCAGTTCAAGCTCCTCGTGGAAGAGCTTTTGTTATTGGAGCACCAGCTGCACGCCGGGACCCAAACGTCGTCACTGGTACGTTTCTCTTACATGACTTTTATGCATCTGTTCTATTTGACACTGGTGCGGATCAGAGTTTTATCTCTGCCGATTTTGCATGCCAGCTAGATTCTATAGAGGAACAGTTAGACTCCCCTTATGTTATAGAAGTAGCTAACGGAAAACAGATCACAGTTAGTACAGTATACAGAAATTGCCCGTTGACACTTAACGGTCAAACATTCTCTATCGACTTGATACCGATGGAGTTGGGTAGTTTCGACATCATTGTAGGAATGGATTGGCTTTCCTCTAACCGAGTGGAAGTTGTCTGTTCTGAGAAGCTGCTTCGAGTTCCATTGCCCGATGATCGTGTATTGGAAGTCAGAGGGGATCAAGCAAAACAAAGTGTCAAAATCATTTCTTGCATAAAGGCACGTAAGTGTTTACAGAAGCAGTGTGTAGCTTTCCTGGCTCACGTGGTGGAAAAGGGGAAAGACAAGAAGAAGATACACGACGTACCAGTAGTGAAAGAATATCCAGAAGTATTTCCTGAAGACCTACCAGGTTTGCCACCTGTGCGACCGGTAGAGTTTCGAATCGACTTAGTTCCTGGAGCAACTCCTGTTGCTAAATCTCCTTACCGGTTAGCACCTTCGGAGATGCAGGAATTATCGAACCAGTTGCAGGAGTTATTGGATAAAGGGTTCATTAGACCAAGCTACTCACCTTGGGGAGCTCCGGTCTTATTCGTGAAAAAGAAAGACGGATCGTTCAGAATGTGCATAGACTACAGAGAGCTAAACTAACTGACCATCAAGAATCGGTATCCATTGCCGAGGATTGATGATTTGTTTGACCAACTGCAAGGAGCTCAATATTTCTCAAAGATTGACTTGCGATCGGGATATCATCAGCTGAGAGTTCAAGATGAAGACATACCGAAGACGGCATTCCGAACCAGATACGGGCATTACGAATTCATGGTGATGCCTTTCGGATTAACAAATGCACCAGCGGTTTTCATGGATCTCATGAACCGAGTGTGCAAGCCGTATTTAGATCAATTTGTTATTGTTTTCATCGAAGACATACTGATTTATTCCAAGAGCAAAGCAGAACACGAGCAACATCTCAGAAGGATCTTGGAACTATTGACAGAACAGAAGCTCTATGCCAAGTTCTCTAAATGTGAATTTTGGTTAAGGGAAGTTCAGTTTCTTGGTCACGTAGTCAACAGTGAGGGAATACACGTAGATCCCGCCAAGATTGAAGCAATAAAGAACTGGGACACTCCGAAGACACCAACGGAGATTCGGTCTTTTCTGGGATTGGCAGGTTATTATAGGAGGTTCATCTCGAACTTTTCTAAGATAGCTTTGCCTCTCACTAAGTTAACACAGAAGAGTGAACCGTTTGTTTGGGAACAGAAACAAGAAGATGCTTTCCAGACATTGAAGCAGAAGCTATGTAATGCTCCAATTCTATCACTCCCGGAAGGATGTGATGATTTTGTCGTTTATTGTGATGCATCCCATCAGGGACTTGGTTGCGTACTGATGCAACGGGACAAAGTTATCGCTTATGCATCAAGACAGTTAAAAGTTCATGAGAAGAATTACACTACTCATGATCTTGAACTGGGAGCAGTGATCTTCTCACTGAAGATCTGGAGACATTACTTATATGGCACTAAGTGTACCACATTTACTGATCATAAGAGTCTGCAGCATATTTTTGATCAGAAGGAGCTCAACATGCGACAACGCCGTTGGGTTGAACTTCTGAATGATTACGATTGTGTGATCAATTATCATCCGGGCAAGGCAAACGTTGTTGCTGATGCCTTGAGCCGGAAGGAACGGGTCAAACCCTTGTGCGTCAGAGCAATGGGATTGACTGTGCAGACAAGCTTACACGACAACATCATGCAGGCACAACAAGAGGTGATTGAACGAGAAAACTCGAAGAAAGAACTTTATTGTGGTGTGGAGAAACATTTGGAAACAAAACCTGATGGACTTGTCTACTTCAAGGATCGTTTCTGGATTCCTGCAGTAGATGAGTTAAGGAAACTTATTTTCGATGAAGCACACAAGACCAAGTACTCTGTACATCCTGGTGCTGACAAAATGTACCAAGACTTGCGTGCATTTTATTGGTGGCCGGGTATGAAGAAAGACATAGCTGAGTATGTTGGTCGATGCCTTACGTGTGCTAAAGTAAAGGCAACACATCAGAAACCGTCAGGTTTACTGGAACAGCCTGAGATTCCGCTCTGGAAGTGGGAACAAATAGCTATGGATTTCATTACCAAGCTACCCCGCACTTCCAGTGGTCACGATACAATTTGGGTGATCATCGATCGTTTAACAAAATCTGCTCACTTCTTGCCGATGCGTGAAACTTTCACGATGGATAAACTGGCAAGACTGTACATCAATGAGATAGTGGTACGCCATGGTGTGCCATTGTCAATTATTTCGGATAGAGACAGCAGATTTACTTCAAGGTTCTGGCAATCACTGCAGAAATCTCTAGGGACACAGTTAAATCTGAGTACAGCTTACCATCCACAAACGGACGGCCAAAGCGAACGTACAATTCGAACCCTAGCGGACATGTTAAGAACTTGTGTTCTAGATTTCGGTGGTAATTGGGATTCTCACTTGCCACTAATCGAGTTCTCCTACAACAACAGTTATCACAGCAGCATCGGTTGTGCCCCATTCGAGGCTCTCTATGGCCGGAAATGTCGATCACCGATCTGTTGGACTGAAGTTGGAGATAACCGTATAACTGGGCCAGAGCTTATTCAGGAAACCACTGACAAGATAGCTCAGATTCAAAGGAGACTACAAGCAACAAGGAGCAGACAGAAAAGCTATGCCGACAAACGGCGTAAGCCGTTGGAATTCCAAGTGGGAGACCGTGTCATGTTGAAGGTATCCCCATGGAAAGGCGTTGTACGTTTTGGAACAAAAGGCAAACTAGCACCACGATACGTGGGACCGTTCGAAATCATCGAATGTATTGGTCCCGTAGCTTATCGACTGAGATTACCAGATGAACTCAGTGGTGTGCATGACGTGTTTCACGTCTCGAACTTAAAGAAATGCCTTGCTGACGAATCACTCGTCATTCCACTTGTAGAGATTCAAGTTGATGAACAGTTGCACTTCATCGAAGAACCTTTAGAAATTATGGATCGCAAAGTCAAACAACTGAGACGAAGCCGTATTCCGATTGTAAAGGTTCGATGGAACTCAAGACGCGGACCCGAGTTTACTTGGGAACGTGAAGATCACATGAAGTTTAAGTATCCCCAACTGTTTGAAGAGGAAGCTGTATCCGATAACAACTCCTAAATTTCGGGACGAAATTTCTTTAACAAGGGGAGACTGTAACATCAAGTACCAGATCGTCCGGCAAGTCCGTACGGTACGTGTACTTTCTACAGTAACTATGTGTACTTATACGATTGTAAACAACACTTGTATTAACAGGATCCTAAATACAAGAAATCGTTGTACGTATTTTCGTATAAACTTAAATACATTAAGTACAACGTACATTTGAAACATTAGTTGCGTTTATTAAGTGAAAACTTAATTACAGTTAACACCACAAATCATGAGAAACAACGATACTCAAACAATATTCAGAAACATATCGGTTGCGATCTGATGTCCACAAATGACAGGAATCAGATGACCGACAAGTCAGTACAAGAACAATGTGAAAACAGGATGTTTAGTTGAGTCCGACAGTGAGGAAACACAATTCAAACATAATTACAGTGTTATTTCGGAATAACGAACTGACAGTGTGTTTGCGTGGGTGACGATTCACACAAACATATCTGTGAGTTTAGAGTTCTGAAATAATGACTGAAAAGTAGAAAACAAAAGTCAGAAAGCAAAACCATCGTCGTGACGAAACGAAAACGAAAACACGACACGAACGAAAGTAATTTAATAAAATAAAATAAATAACATTTTACAATTTTGAAACTCATCAAAATAATTAAATTGAACTCTTTTTATTTAATTCCATTTAAATTACGCGTAATTTTCCGGAAATGTAACAAAAATGCGAACCGAGCAACGAAAACGAACCCGAACACCCTCGGGGTATAAATATACTTAAATGAGTCAAAACTACTCATTTCCCACTTCATCTTCCTCACCAAAACTTCCAAACCCGGTTTTGAAAACCCTCCCCATTTTCAAACTTCAAATCATCATAACTCACTCATTTCTTAACGAAATCGAGTGATTCTTTCGCCTAAACGAAGCTCTTGATCTCTACTACACGAAAGTACAACCGATCTAGAACGAGAACCACTGAAAAACGAGGTAATAAGTTGTGAAACATCACGAAAATTAGGGTTTTCTACCCTTTTGTTTAACCTTTGTTCAAAACCGATTACAAGCCTCTTCCCTTGAACTCTAGCCGTCTGAAACAGTACCTAGGGTACATCAACACCTCAAACCTTCAAGGGCCAGGGCTGGAAGCTGAGTTGCACCACCATGGCCGACCACGACCTTCATTAGGTCGAATGACCCTATTCGGCCGAATGGCCAGGGGCTCATTCGACCACCACCACCCTCCAGACATTCGACAACTACACTCAGTCGGCCAACACCTCCTCATTCGAACCTCATACTCCCCCCTCTCATTCGACCAACATACATTCGCTCCAACCCCATTAGCCAGCCTCCATTCGCCGAATATCCATGCTACATTCGACCTCAACCATTCGCCACTTTCTTCTGGATCAACCTCACTTCATTCGAACCAGACACATCCTAGTGGAACAGCTAGTCACATACGGCTGGTAACCCTAGTCGATCCATGAACATCAACAAGGAACTCACGTGGCCCAGCATGCAACCAACAGGCCCAATGTGGTTGCTGATTGGCCCAACAGCTCGTATGTGGGCCCATAGGTTTTTGATAAGGCCCAGTCCACATGACTTCTTTTCTAGCCCATTTCATCTTCTCTGCCCAGTAGCACTCACAAACTCGATTTTATTCGGCCCAAAGCACCAAGGCCACCGTGTGGCTCAAGGCCCAGATCTGTTAGCCCAGTATTGGCCCAACATCCTACTGTCTAGGCCTAAGAGTATCTTGGCCCAAAATTTCTGTTTCAGCCCAGTAGCCTTAGTGGGCCCAGAGTGTTTGACCAAAAACCTTGTTTCGGCCCATATCCATTAGGTGACCCAAGGACTAAATTGGGCCACGATCGATTTCAGCCCAAAAGAACCAGGCCCAGGTTGGCCCAAGACCTATTTTACTTCAGGCCTGGATGTAATTCATGGGGCCCAGCAAACTCAGCCCGAGGCCTACAGAAAATGGACCCAAGTCCTACTTTTAAGGCCCTTATTCTAACTTTGAGGCCACTTTGCAATTGGCTTGGCCAATAGCCTATTTCTGGCCCAATTATGATTCCTACAGCCCATTATAACTTTAGGCCCAACAATTCTTGCCTGGGCCCGCCTCTGGCCCAACAATTTTTCCTCGTGGCCCAATAGAGGCCCACAAGGACACTTGAATTCTAGGCCTTGTAACATTTGGCCGGGCCTTTGTATTTCAACAGCCCATATCATTGGCCCACACATTCCAATAGGTCTCACAACCCTCAATTGTTCAAGATTACTCCAAGGCCCATAGGTTTGGGCCCAAGGCTCAACTTGTTACACGAAGGCCCAACAAGTAACTTGGTCACATTGTTCGGTCCATATTCCATTTTAGGCCCACATGGGTTTAATACATTTCATAAGATTAAAACAAGATATGCCAAAAGAATGTTTGCTTAATTAATTCATAATTATGCAATAAATGTTCAAAACGTACAAGATCAACAAAGAAGAGTTGGAAAATAAGCACTAAGTCTCTTATCAAAGTAAATGGCTTATAACTAATGAAAAGATGATAACTTATAATGTCATTGACTTGAATCAAACATATGGGACCGAACGGGGATCATGACCAAGTCTTACGCGTATTAGCCAACTTTAGGGCTAACACCTACACCTACACACACAAAACCCTACAAACTTATACTTACAAGTCTTAACAACGTGAAATCGATACAGGATCGTGAAAACAAACTCAATTACAATACAGAGCGCGTGCATTCTTTCGTTTAAGCTAAGTCAACCCAACAACTACAAGGTGAGTTCATTGCCCCTTTTCTAACATTTTTGTTTTAAAACGCGGGGCTGAGAAGCATGCGTAAACTGTTTTATGTAAATTGTTTACTTGAATGCTTTTATATGTTTTACATGTATAAATGTCATCCTAGACTCATGTTTAGGTAACTGTTACGTACTAAAGAACTATTTCAAATAACTGATTTCAAAGAACTAAAGATTTCAACAAAGAACTATTTTCAAAGATCTATTTTCAAAGAACTAACGATCTATTTTCAAAGAACTAACGGTCTATTCTCAAAGAACTAACGGTCTATTCTCAAAGAACTAACGGTCTATTCTCAAAGAACTAACGATCTATTTCAAAGAACTATTTCAAGGATGTGTTGTCAAAGAACTAACGATCTATTTCAAAGAACTATTTCAAGGATGTGTTGTCAAAGAACTAACGATCTATTTCAAAGAACTATTTCAAGGGTGTGTTGTCAAAGAACTAACGATCTATTTCAAAGAACTAAGTACAAAGAACTATTTTAAGGAAAATCTGGGAAATGCTCAAAGATAACATGCGCCAAAGAACTAAAGAACTAAAGAACTATGGACGGTCTAAAGAACTATGAAAGCCTATATATCAAAAGATGTCCTAGCTAGACTGATTGATTATAGGTCACATGTTTGATGAGGTTTACAGATCTCCTTTACTACTAAGTACCTTGATTGACAGACTAGTCTACTCGAGTCGACGAAAGGCCCCAATCATTAGGACTTAGATTTTATTGAATGTTTATTTATTTATGTAATTAAGCATTTATAACAAATTCTACAATTGCTGTTTTAATCATATTTGTGTGATGAACATATGAAATCAAGAGAGATTTCAAACGATTGCAATTACAGGAACAGAGAACATAGGAATCATGGGTGTTTAAAAGTGTATGGTAGGTAAAAACGCTTAATTATCATTAACAACAATGTCCTATGCGGATTAGTATGTGGTGGGACGTCGTCTGGGCGGGGTTGTAGCCTTGACCCAGGGGTATGCCCTATATATAAGCATACCGATCTGGATGATACATGTGGTGTTAATGAGATTAGGGTCTTTACCGAAAGAAGGGTTCAAAACATTTTCAAATTTACAAAACTATATGAACTCACCAACCATGTGTTGACTTGATCTTTTTGCATGACTTCTCAGGTGACGAACAGGTCAAATAGGAAGTCATTACTTCTGGACTAGGACTTCAAATAGAAGACTTAGTATTTTGGACCTGCATAATTTTTGAAGACATCATTACACATACCATTTTGTATATCTTGTGTAAATACAAGATAGAAACTTATGATGTTAATAGTAGATTTACATTGTTAAATTATAAACAATACTGATGTAATTTAACTTTGTAATTCTATCATATATAGCATTTCTCATTTGTGTATCATGTGCCATATAACAATCTGATCAATCCGATTATCACTCACGATATCGCGCCCCGGGAACCTTCCGCCCGACGGGACAACCGATCCTATCCCGCCGGCTCGGGGTGTGACAATAAGCATTGTGGTTCTCAAAGTCCTTTTGTAAATCGGAAGTCATACTCGCCAACATTAGACATGAGACTTGCACGGAGTCCTTGACGTACTTGACCCAATCGTTAAAGGCTTCCACGTCATTCTCATCGAGTTGATCGGGAATAGGATCGTCCAACACATAGGATTTCTTCTCTTGCTTGAGAACAATTCTCATGTTTCGGTACCAATCCATGAAGTTCCCATGGTTAAGACTTTCCTTTTCGAGGATGGTTCTTAGTGATAGGTTGTGGACGTTCGGGTTTGCGTTGTTGTTAGCTGCCATCTACAATTTTTCAAAGTTCAATTTTAGTATTTTTAATATCAATGTATTTTAATTACTAATACCCTTTTATGTCTCATAAACAATTAATAATTAAAATCTAGAATCCAACGTTACATTTAAATATTGGTTAGGTGATCTTTATCCCTTTATTTAAATTAACAAGGTAGTCAACGTTTTGACAATTGTAACCTATTACAATTTCTAGTGTATGGGATCGGTTTAAACATCTTATGTTTTGTTTGGCATGTTTATCCCATCAACACCTTTTGTACGTCATGCTTCGGTGATCCTAATGCATGATTTCCAAATCAAGTCGTCCTACTTAAACACACGTGTGATTTTACAAATACAAGTGGTTAGGTGACCTTTATCCCACAAATACGGTAATTTCACCTCAACTTCACAAGTTTCTAAGTTTATGGTTAGGTGACCTCTATCCCATAAATAAGTTACAAGTGAATTGAGTGTTGTTTAAAAGGATGGTGTTAAAACTTGTTTTGTAAAGGGTCTTTATTATTTCAAAAATTCTAGTTTTTAGAAAAACCTTTTATACCATACTATTTATATGCATTCAAATACATGGTATTTTATAAAAAAATTTTTTGTTTTTGATTCCTTTTAATAAAACTCATTTTTATTAAATCATTAACCTTTAATAAACCATTTTATTAATTCCTTTAATGATTTTTATAGAACAAATTTTGTGCTTGTTTTATTTTTAGTTGTTTAACTAGTTTATGCAATTTTCAAAAAATCAAACTCGTCTAAACAACCAAATAATCAATCAAACGTAAAATATAAGTGCATAACCATAGCCAACTATTTTGACCACACTTGCTTGCCATAACAAGTGTGTCAAAAGGTCATTCCTAAGGGTAAAACATGACACAATGTTGTGTTGATGAACTCCCACTTGAACTTGCATCCAAATGCTTCAAGTGACCCTTTTGTGTTGTGATTTCTCCATCTTCTTTAGGCACCTTCTTGGTCATCCAAATCAGCCCCCAAAGTACAATTACATAGAAAAATCCTAATACATTTTTCTAGAAAAATAAAGTGCAACTAATCTATTTATTACATGCCAAATGAAACAAATAAATTACATGCCTTTATTTCAACCAAATAAAATCACAACCACAAATATTCAAACACAAGGTCATGGCTAGGTTTATGCACTAAAATACATCCAAATGCATATACAAAAAAATATAAACATGGTCCCTTTTCTAACCCAAAATTTCGGCCAACATAAACCAAATCCAAGTGGGTTTTTGTCTAAACAAACAAACCATCTCATGATTTTAATTTTTCAAGATTCTGACATGCATACAAAATAATATCTTGAAAAATAAAGGGATTTCCATGTGTGAAATTTCCAGCCCACTTTTATTAAAAAAAAGACCCGAAAATTTCGATTTTTGAAGCATGTATCCATATAACCGGCTCTTGATGCCATTGTTGAGTTTTGTAGATGTTTATCAAAGTCATATTAACCATTTTTTTATGAAAACGCAGCGGAGTTTATTCTTAAACATTTTAAGATTAGTGAGTTTATGTGTCATATACACTTGTTAAAACAAAACCCAAGAACAACGGATCTAAATATGAAATAACATGCTATCAAATAACCATTCAAAACATCATATAATACCTCTTAGAACTCGTGTAATATAAGTTGAAGATGATGATGTTTCAAGAAAACCTCAAATCCGTGATACCCCAAGCCACCAACAAACACCTTGAATGCTAGGTTCTTAACACTTGATTCCAGCCTTAAAACACACTTGATTTAAGCTGAAAAACAGCCTCTAAAACCCACCTTTTCTGCTGAAAATAGAGAGGAAGAAAAGGAGAAAAAGACTTAAATGTTCTTAAGAGAGAGAGAGAGGGAGATTTGCATGTATCCTTAATGGTCAAATGTAGCTTGCATAAATCAATGTGGGTGTGGTCTCCCAATACCATTTAATGGCCGAAAATAATGGTCCAATGGGGTGGCTCCCTTTCAAATTTTCCCACTTGATTTATTTAACAAGATTTCAATTAAAACCCCTTTTAATTAAAAACTTGTAACACATTACAAGTCATTTTACATTTTATAAACTTTAATAATGTTACTTAACCATTAAATAACAATTATAAAGTAATCTCTCATAAATAAATAAACCCATGTTGTTTATTAATTTCTCAAGTGCATTTATTTAGAAAACCACTTTCTTAATGTCTTAAGTGTTATTATTTATTTAATTGATCAAATCAATAAACAAATAAGTAGGTGTTTGTCTAGCTTGTTATTGGGTATGACCCGACTTGGATCATATTACATTAGCCACATCAAATTAATATGAATCTTGGGCAGATCGAATTCTACACGAACGTTTACGAAAGATCAACTTGTGCATACTTATATCATTTGCGAATGAACCAGTGTTGCACAGATTGACCATTTATGAATGTTCAACTTGTGCACACAAAGATCATTTGCGAAAGAACATGTGTTGCACAGTTAGAACATAGACAAATTTGCAACTTACGCACTGTCAGATCATTTGCGAATGAACATATGTTGTACAATTATAATAATTACGAATGTTCAACTTGTGCACACACGGATAATTTGTAAATCAACAAGTGTTGGACAGTTGGAACTTTTGCGAATCTTCAACTTGTGCACACTCAGATCATTTAGGAATGAACAAGTGTTGCACAGTTAGAAAATTTATGAATGTTCAACTTGTACACACACAGATCATTTGCGAATCAACAAGTGTTGGACAGTTAGAACATTCACGAATCTTCAACTTTTTCACACTCAGATAATTTGCCAATGAATAAACACAGTTAGAACATTTACGAATGCTTAACTTGTGTACACTTTGATCATTTGCGAATCAACAAGTGTTGCACGGTTAGAACATTTACTAATGTTCTTCTTGTGCTCACACAGATCATTTGCGAATGAACAAGGGTTGCCTAGTTAGAACATTTACGAATCTTCAACATGTGCACACTCGGATTATTTGCGAATGAACAAGTGCTGCAGAGTTAAAACATTTACAAATCTCAAACATGTGCACACTTCGATTATTGCACGGTTAGAACACTTACGAATCTTCAACTTGTGCACACTCCGAATGAACAAGTGTTGCAAAGTTTGAACATTTACAAATGTTCAACTTGTGCACATTCGGATTATCTGCGAATGAACAAGTGTGATTATCATTACCAATTTTGCGCTCCGGGACCTTTTCGCACGATGGGTCACACGATCTGGCCCTCCGGCTCGGGGTGTGACATTTACAATGTTAATTTATGAATGAAACCAATGTAATTTACCTGTTAATTCTATTTCATTTAGCATTTATCTCATTATATAACATGTGCAATGAAAACAATGTGATCACTTCGATTATCATTCGATATAACGCCCCGGGACCATTCCGACCGACGGGACACTCGATCCGGCCCGTCGACTCAGGGTGTGACACAAATCATTTGCGAATGAAAAAGTGTTGCACAGTTAGAACATTTACAAATCTTCAACTTGAGCACACCCAAATCATTTGCGAATCAACAAGTTTTGCCCGATTAGAACATTTATGAATATTCAACTTGTTCACACTCAGATCATTTGCGAATGAACAAGTGTCACATAGTTTGAATATTTAAGAATGTTCTACTTGTGCACACTCAGATCATTTGCGAATGAAAAAGTGATGCACAGTTACAACATTTACGAATCTTCAACTTGTACACACTCATGTCATTTGGGAATGAACAAGTGTTGCAAAGTTCGAACGTTTACGAATGATCAACTTGTGCATACTTAGATCATTTGCGAATGAACCAGTGTTGCACAGATTGACCATTTATGAATGTTCAACTTGTGCACACAAAGATCATTTGCGAAAGAACATGTGTTGCACAGTTAGAACATAGACAAATTTGCAACTTACGCACTGTCAGATCATTTGAGAATGAACATATGTTGTACAATTATAATAATAACGAATGTTCAACTTGTGCACACACGGATAATTTGCAAATCAACAAGTGTTGGACAGTTGGAACTTTTGCGAATCTTCAACTTGTGCACACTCAGATCATTTAGGAATGAACAAGTGTTGCACAGTTAGAACATTTATGAACGTTCAACTTGTACACACACAGATCATTTGCGAATCAACAAGTGTTGGACAGTTAGAACATTTACGAATGTTCAACTTTTTCACACTCAGATAATTTGCCAATGAACAAACACAGTTAGAACATTTACGAATGCTTAACTTGTGTACACTTTGATCATTTGCGAATCAACAAGTGTTGCACCGTTAGAACATTTACTAATGTTCCTCTTGTGCACACACACATCATTTGCGAATGAACAAGGGTTACCTAGTTAGAACATTTACGAATCTTCAACATGAGCACACTCGGATTATTTGTGAATGAACAAGTGCTGCAGAGTTAAAACATTTACAAATCTCAAACATGTGCACACTCTGATTATTGCACGGTTAGAACACTTACGAATCTTCAACTTGTGCACACTCATATCATTTGCGAATGAACAAGTGTTACAAAGTTTGAACATTTACAAATGTTCAACTTGTGCACATTCCGATTATTTGCGAATGAACAAGTGTGATTATCATTACCAATTTTGCGCTCCGGGACCTTTTCGCACGACGGGTCACACGATCCGGCCCTCCGGCTCGGGGTGTGACATTTACAATGTTAAATTATGTACGAAACCAATGTAATTTACCTGTGTAATTCTATTTCATTTAGCATTTATCTCGTTATATAACATGTGCAATGTAAACAATGTGATCACTTCGATTATCATTTGATATAACGCCCCGGGACCCTTCCGACCGACGGGACACTCGATCCGACCCGTCAGCTCAGGGTGTGACACAGATCATTTGCGAATGAAAAAGTGTTGCACAGTTAGAACATTTACGAATCTTCAACTTGAGCACACCCAAATCATTTGCGAATCAACAAGTTTTTCCCGATTAGAACATTTATGAATATTCAACTTGTTCACACTCAGATCATTTGCGAATGAACAAGTGTCGCATAGTTTGAATATTTAAGAATGTTCAACTTGTGCACACTCAGATCATTTTCGAATGAAAAAGTGATGCACAGTTACAACATTTACGAATCTTCAACTTGTACACACTCATCTCATTTGTGAATGAACAAGTGTTGCAAAGTTCGAACGTTTACGAAAGATCAACTTGGGCATACTTAGATCATTTGCGAATGAACCAGTGTTGCACAGATTGACCATTTATGAATGTTCAACTTGTGCACACAAAGATCATTTGCGAAAGAACATGTGTTGCACAGTTAGAACATAGACAAATTTGCAACTTACGCACTGTCAGATCATTTGCGAATGAACATATGTTGTACAATTATAATAATTACGAATGTTCAACTTGTGAACACACGGAAAATTTGCAAAGCAACAAGTGTTGGACAGTTGGAACTTTTGCGAATCTTCAACTTGTGCACACTCAGATCATTTAGGAATGAACAAGTGTTGCACAGTTAGAAAATTTATGAATTTTCAACTTGTACACACACAGATCATATGCGAATCAACAAGTGTTGGACAGTTAGAACATTTACTAATCTTCGACTTGTTCACACTCAGATAATTTGCCAATGAACAAACACAGCTAGAACATTTACGAATGCTAAACTTGTGTACACTTTGATCATTTGCGAATAAACAAGTGTTGCACGGTTCGAACATTTACTAATGTTCTTCTTGTGCAGACACAGATCATTTGCGAATGAACAAGGGTTGCATAGTTAGAGCATTTACGAATCTTCAACATGTGCACAATCAGATTATTTGCGAATGCACAAGTGCTGCAGAGTTAAAACATTTACAAATCTCAAACATGTGCACACTCTGATTATTGCACGGTTAGAACACTTACGAATCTTCAACTTGTGCACACACATATCATTTGCGAATGAAAAGGTGTTGCAAAGTTTGAACATTTACGAATGTTCAACTTGTGCACATTCAGATTATTTGCGAATGAACAAGTGTGATTATCATTACAAATTTTGCGCTCCGGGACATTTTCACTCGACGGGTCACACAATCCGGCCCTCCAGCTCGGGGTGTGACATTTACAATGTTAAATTATGAACGAAACCAATGTAATTTACCTGTGTAATTCTATTTCATTTAGCATTTATCTCATTATATATCATGTGCAATGTAAACAATGTGATCACTTCGATTATCATTCGATATAACGCCCCGGGACCATTCCGACCGACGGGACACTCGATCCGGCCCGTCGGCTCAGGGTGTGACACAGATCATTTGCAAATGAATAAGTTTTGCACAGTTAGAACATTTACGAATCTTCAACTTGAGCACACCCAAATCATTTGCGAATCAACAAGTTTTGCCCGATTAGAACATTTATGAATATTCAACTTGTTCACACTCAGATCATTTGCGAATGAACAAGTGTCGCATAGTTTGAATATTTAAGAATGTTCAACTTGTGCACACTCAGATCATTTTCGAATGAAAAAGTGATGCACAGTTACAACATTTACGAATCTTCAACTTGTACACACTCATCTCATTTGTGAATGAACAAGTGTTGCAAAGTTCGAACGGTTACGAAAGATCAACTTGGGCATACTTAGATCATTTGCGAATGAACCAGTGTTGCACAGATTGACCATTTATGAATGTTCAACTTGTGCACACAAAGATCATTTGCGAAAGAACATGTGTTGCACAGTTAGAACATAGACAAATTTGCAACTTACGCACTGTCAGATCATTTGCGAATGAACATATGTTGTACAATTATAATAATTACGAATGTTCAACTTGTGAACACACGGAAAATTTGCAAAGCAACAAGTGTTGGACAGTTGGAACTTTTGCGAATCTTCAACTTGTGCACACTCAGATCATTTAGGAATGAACAAGTGTTGCACAGTTAGAAAATTTATGAATTTTCAACTTGTACACACACAGATCATTTGCGAATCAACAAGTGTTGGACAGTTAGAACATTCACGAATCTTCAACTTTTTCACACTCAGATAATTTGCCAATGAATAAACACAGTTAGAACATTTACGAATGCTTAACTTGTGTACACTTTGATCAGTTGCGAATCAACAAGTGTTGCACGGTTAGAACATTTGCTAATGTTCTTCTTGTGCACACACAGATCATTTGCGAATGAGCAAGGGTTGCCTAGTTAGAACATTTACGAATCTTCAACATGTGCACACTCGGATTATTTGCGAATGAACAAGTGCTGCAGAGTTAAAACATTTACAAATCTCAAACATGTGCACACTCCGATTATTGCACGGTTAGAACACTTACGAATCTTCAACTTGTGCACACTCGTATCATTTGCGATGGAACAAGTGTTGTAAAGTTTCAACATTTACAAATGTTCAACTTGTGCACATTCAGATTATTTGCAAATGAACAAGTGTGATTATCATTACCAATTTTGCGCTCCGGGACCTTTTCGCATGACAGGTGTCACACCCCTGCGCCGCGTGCGGAATCCACGGCGCGGTGACGTATGAATAGTTGAATCATGCACAAGTATTGAATAGAACAACCACAATGGATTACTACGTTGCATAATGTTTAGACAATTGTTTAGTTACAGACAATCTATCTATTGAAATAATGACAACTACAGACCCAAAATATAGTTTACAAAATAAGACTCCAAACAAGACAATTAAACAATTAGGATTTAGTGAGTTTCTATTCCATCCTAGCATGTTTCTTCATCTTGTTCTATCTTAAACGGTCCCCTTAGTTGTCTCTGAGAAAGTCTTAAACCTGATTACCTGAAACACGTGAAAAGTAACTGTCAACTACAGAAGTAGTTGGTGAGAACAATAGGTTTAACAATTGTAAACGTGCATATATGACATAAGGCATAGGTAAGTTAAAGCAACAAAAGATTCACACGGATGAGCTGCAACCCAAACTAACATCAAGTAAGAAAATGAGTGTAAAAAGTCCAATCACTGTTCGCACGAAGCCAACATATAATATCAAGTCCCAAACCACGTTTGGAGTTAGATTATGTATAGCAATTTTGAAAACCATAATGACACCAGACCTGCAGTTAGCTTTTAAAACAAATTTAAAAGCTAACTCCATCCTGGATAAGAACCAATGTGTCCGCTTTCCCTTGTTGTGATCACCCAGTACTAACGCTAATGAATATGATACTTGATGCGTTTACAAGTTTGTTTACAACAATGGACACCATGTTTATGAACCTTACTTAAACCAAATGTGTTAATGCCTTATTTGATAACATGAATTGAAAACCTAGATTTAATTCCACGAATTAAATCCTTTGTTTTGAATACCATGAAATGAATCTCTTGATTTGAATACCATGAATTGAACCACTTGATTTGAATACCATGAAATGAACCTCTTGATTTGAATACCATGAAATAAACCTCTTGATTTGAATACCATGAAATAGTGACCTTGTATAATAACAAAGTTTATAACAAAAGAGTTTATAAAATCATCTATTTAAAAGTGTTTATCCTTTATAAAAAAAACATTTGAGTAAATCGGTTACAAAACAGTTCAACAGGGACCTTATAAAACCTTTTTATTAAAATGAGTTTAAAATATGAAAATTCCTTTAAAACAGTTGACATTTCCTTTAAAATAATTGATGAATCCCTTGGCTTCAGAAAATGAACCTGTAATGTTTATAAGTGTCACACCCCGAGCGGGCGGGGTAGGATCGGGTTTCCCCGACGGGCGGAAGGTTCCCGGGGCGCGATATCGTGCGTGATAATCGAAATGATCAGATTGTTTACATTGCACATGATATAAATGAGAAATGATTAATATAATAGAATTACAAAGTTAAATTACAGCAGTATCGTTTATAATTTAACAATGTAAATCTATTGTAAAACATCAATAAATGACTATCTTGTATTTACACAAGATATACAAAATAATTTGTATAATGATGTCTTCAAAAGTATGCAGGTCCAAAATACTAGTCTTCTATATGAAGTCTTAGTCCAAAAGAAATGACTTCCTAATTAACCTGTTCGTCACCTGAGAAGTCATGCAAAAATAAAAGTCAACACATGGTTGGTGAGTTCATATAGTTTTAGTAATTGAAACTGATTTGAAAACCTCCTTTGGTAAAGACCCTAACCTCATTAACTCCACATGTAATATCCACATCGGTATGCTTATATATAGGGCATATGTAAGGGACAAGCCCTAGCCAACATCCCACCACATACTAATGTACATATGACATTGTTGTTAATGATAATTAAGCATTTTTACCCTTAACACAACCCATAAGTTCTTCTGTTTGTTGTCCATGTAATTACAATCATTTGAAATCCATGTTGATTTCATAAGTTCATCACACAATATGATCAACCATAATAATTGTATAAACAGTTATAAATGCTTAAATAAATAAATAAATAAATAAACATTTAATAAAATCTAAGTCCTAATGATTGGGGCCTGTGGTCATACTCGAGTAGACTAGTCTGTCAATCTAGGTACTTAGTAGTTAGGGAAACTGTAAATATCCTCAAACATACGACCTACAAGTCAAACGGTCTAGCCAGGACTTCTTGAAATGCAGGATTTTATGTTTCGTCATGTTTTTGGCGTATGCTATCTCTGATATTTCCCAGACTTTCCCTTGAAAATGATTTATTGGTTCAACTGATTTTGTCACAAGATGTACTTGATGTGTTGATCATAGAATACAAGATTCATTGATCGATTGTACACTTGATTCATTGTTCAACAAACACTTGATTTGTAAAACATTGAATGTTGTCTTTGCAAAGATTGTTTTGTTTGATTCCTTTGAAGTCCCACACTTGTTTTGTCAAAATGTTTGATTTGATCCCTTGAATTCACCCATTTGATTCGTCAAAATGTTTAGTTTGATTCGTTTGAACTGTTTTGACTTACTGAAAAGTTTAGTTTAACTCGATTATTCACTTAATATATAAGTAAATCGGTTAGTAAACCTGCATAAAATCTTCCTAGACATGGTCTAGGATAACATTTATATATATGTAAAACATATAAATTTAAAAGCATTTAAGTAAACAATTTAAATAAACAGTTTACGCATGCTTCTCAGCCCCGCGTTTTAAAACAAAAATGTTAGAAAAGGGGCAATGAACTCACCTGTGTTGGTATGAAATTTGATCTAACACAAAATGCGCGCTCCTGTATGTAAGCTAAGTTTCTTCAGTTCCTGAGTTATTTTATAAGAATTCGGATACAATAAGTACGCGTAGTAGTCGTTGTGCCTAAGGTTTGAGTCTTGTTGTGTGTGCAACCAAGTGTCTTAGTGCTAAATGTATCTATGATCTAATCTATCTTAATTACCCTTCTTATGATCCCAATTCCCATGATTAATTATAATAACATACTTTTTTATTTTAGAAAATTTCGGCAGAGTTTCCTTTGTTTTTAAAACAATTCCAGACAATTAAATCGTCTATTTTATAACAAGTTTCCAATCAATTAATTCAAAGTAAGTAATTTAAATCAAAACATTACAATTTAACTTCCAATTAAATCAATATTAAGTCAAAATCATTTGATGCAATCTAACAAGTTATAAATAAATGAGATTTTACCAAAACCTCATTACTTGAGTTTACTAAATCATATAATACATGATGGGCTTAATTAAGCCTTGTTGGGCCCACTTAGGCCCAGTTGAGCTTCTTTGATTTCTATTGGAATATTCAACTTGTGTTGTTGATTCTCATAAACTTGTAACCCATTCACCTTAAATGTTAAACTACCTTGTAAGGCCAACATCTAATGTTAGCTATGCATGCATTCATGTGATTTCCCATGCACTTATTTTTCCATGCACACACATGCATGCAACTTATATAATTATCTCCTCCTTAATTTGTTAGTTTAATGATCCACAATTCATTTTCCTAGCTTATATCATGAGTTTCATTGATAATAGGTCCATACAAACCTCGTTAATCGACTCCTAGATTCAACCTATGGTCCAAGGCAGCGAACCTTTTTGAGAAGTTAGTCTTAGGTTCGGCAATTCCCACTAGTGGTCCTAAGGTTCGGCTACTGTTTCAGTTTGAAAGTTCGTGAGGTTGCATGGCCATGGTTCGGCCATGCCAGGGTTCGTGGAAGGAAGATAGGTTCGCTTCCCAGATGGTTCGGAGACTCAAGGTTCGCCTACTCTTGTATGGTTCGTCGACAGGAAGGTTCGCTTTTTCTAATGGTTCGTGACTGATGAACAAGGGTTCGGGGCTCAGATTGTGTAGGTTTGTTGCAGACAACAGGGTTCGTGGGTCAGGCACCTTACAGGTTCGTTGCAGGAACCATGCAGGGTTCGGCTGCTTCATGTGGGCTCGTGTAGGGTTCGGCTAGCGAACCTGCATCATCAACCAGTTCCTTAGCCTCACGAACCTGTGAGATTTCGTGCATCACCATCCCCACTCTCGTAATCATCCCTGTTACAACAACAATCTACCTGCTCCTACGTGTGTATCTATATGTTTTGTGAGTGTTTGAGCCGATTAAATAACAAGAATCCAAGTGATTCGTGAGTTACCCTAAAAACCGAATATAAACTCGTAGTTTACCTCAAATTTAATGGACAAATGCGCTAGAAACTTGTACTTCCTTGATCTACAAGTCGAGAGGATCGTGATGACACCGAAATGACTTGAATCCGACTTGAAACGAGAGAGATCTTCTAGAGAGAAGGTAGAGAAACGATTTCTAGAGAGAGAGAGATGGTAAACGTGAATGAGAGTAAGAATGGAGATGGTGGTGGTAGGTGATGACATAAATGTTTCATTTAATGAGGGTTATAATACTCACTCGTTCGGTCTCGATCGGTTTCGCGTAACGTGCCGGATTTCGCGTGGTCTTCGCGGTGAAACGATACGATTTTAAAAATAGAAATCATTTACAAATCAAGGTTGTAATTCCTAATAAATTAACTAATATCTTCTATTAATTAAATTAAAATATTTAATTTACGGTTTAAATCGAAATATACGGTTGTCGCGCGTATTCGTTTGAATCGTCACCCATACGAACACGACGATAACTATACTTTTCAATCTTGTTTTCTAATTATAGAATATCATTCAGAACGTTAAACTTTCAGATATATCCGTACAGATCGTCACCTATACGAATAACCCGTCAATTTAGCATTCACGTAACAATATTCGTGTGTTTTGTTCTGTAAAGCCTCACATACGTTTATACATAATAATTCCTAAGCAAATAATCACATGAGGGTTCTGTGTTGCCAGATAATTATCCGACTCAAGAACCATTGTTTTGAACTGTGTTTCTGTTAAATGTTTCTGAAACTGTTCTATGACACCCAAACTGATAATGACAACTGATATAAATATGAAATATATTGAAATGTATATGATTCGCACCTGTTTACTGTTCATGTACTGTAGAGATCACTGTTCCGGCGACGGCTCCGGAACTGATGTTACAATAAGAGTACACACATCCTGTGTAATTAATTATGATTGTAAATAGCGGGTTTGATCAGGTGTTCCACCCCAAAATAGTTATAAAACGGTAAAAGAGGGGCTAATGTTCTCACCTGTCTGCAGTAGACTCTGAACTAAAACAGATAGCAAGTAGCAAACAGGACTTCTAATTGATTCCTATATCATTGTAATAATACATAAGATATAAGATTTATAATTGTATAGACCTTGATTCATTGATTGACTTATGTTCTCTTGAAATTGATTAACACCTTTATACTTGATCTCATGATTATGATTGTTGTGTAAACTTGAAAGTTATGCTTTGAATCACTTGATTGATCATGGGTCCAAGAAAAGAATATGAAATGTTCTTTTGTGCATAAATCTTATGCATAAAATGATAATTGCTTGTGAATTTGATAACCATTGATTACATGTATGGTGATAAGATGTTCAATTGTTTTTAAGTCTTGTGAATGTGAATTTATCTTCATGATTATGTTAAGTTACAACTTAACCTATTCATGATAAATTCACGAGTGTCATAAGTCGAGAGCCACACAAGTGGGCCTTAAGTCCATGAAATCATAAGGGCTTAACAAAGGCCATGGGCCACTTAGGTCAACTAGGGCCCAATTGAATGTGATATTGGTCAATCAAAATGTTTATGGCCATAAATCGGCCAAATGCTACTAGATGGATCAATTGAAATCGTATGGGCCAATGGTGTGAGTGTATGGGCTTTTTCTAATGTGAGCCAAGGTTACCCAATAGGTTGAGCCAAGAAGTATAATGAAAATTGCATGTTGGGTCTTGGCCAACCCACTTGGCAGCGAACCTTTAAAGGTTCTAGCCTAAGGTTCGCCCATACAACCTATGCATGGGTTCGTCACACTGAGAATGGTTCGTGATACACCCAAGGTTCGTCCCCTAGTGATAATACATAGATTCGGCTATAGGTTCGACAACTAGGGTTCGCGAGTCAAGCATGAGGGTTTGGCAATTGATCATCCACATGAAGGTTCGTTTCCTGCAACAAATGGTTCGAAAGGGTTCGCTGGTCACCTATTGGTTCGGTTAATGAAGCTAGAGATCCAAGGGTTCGCTAACCAGAATGGGTTCGGTTACAACCCTAATGTTTACTATGGTTCGCGACTGACTCAACAGATTCGTGGCATCATAATGGTTCGTTGAATATATGCTCGCTTGGCACAGGCTCGTGAGAACCTTCTGGGTTCGGCTGGTAACCCAACGAACCAGGCAGGGTTCGCTGGGGTTCGCTGTGTTCCCATGGGTTCGGCCAGGAAACCCTAATGGTTCGTTCTCCTGGTTCCCCACCGAACCTGTTCACCTGCACCATCTCCATCACATTCGAGCGGTTCCAGGTCATTTGCTAAGTCGATCTATCATCAAAGAAGGTTGCTACACAGGCGAGACTCGAAGGATGATGTAATAAAACCGGTTATGTGTGTGTTTAACAAACCCACAACCGAAAACCCTAATCTCGTGATTATTCAAGCATCAATACCTCGTTTTTGGCAGGACAAATCCACTGATTTCTTGTACTTTCGTGTAGAGGATGTCGAGAGCTACGCGTGGACACCAAGAACGACGAAATCCGTTGAGAAACGAGTGAGATACGAACATTTAAAGTTTGGATTTTTAAAGAGAGGTGGGAGACGAATTTTAGAGAGAAAGTGGGTTGTTGGTGACATAAATGAGAGATTAAGCCTTGTTCAAGGCTTTTATAGTTCGTATGGTATTCGGGTCCGTTTCGGTCGCTCAGTTTGCGTTTCCGGAACGTAACGCGTATTTTACGCGGTTTTTAAATAAAATAGTTGTTAACCTCATTAAAATGATGAGTTTCAAAATTGTAAAAATATAAAATAATTAATTTAATTATTTTTACTCTTCGTGCGTTGTCAGATCGTTAAACATTCACCATTACGTGTATACCCGCAATCGCGTACGTTTTTCGATCTGTTTTAATTATTGAAAGTCGTTTAATCATAATTATAAGTTCAACATTCGTATTATCATGGATCGTCACCCATAACTATACTCAGTCTCGGTTACGTATTACGATTCTTGTTGAATTAATTAATTGTTATAATATTCGTCTCAACACTACGCACTAACACTATCCTGTTACACCAAACGCAGTATATATATAGGGCTCACTCTCGCTGCCCACCACTGTTTCGATATAACAAGATACTGTTCTTGCCTAGTGAACTCGACTGTCAATAAATAATACATACTTGTGCCTGAATACTAAGATCCTGTAACACACAAACACACATTTTGAACATATGAATCACATTGATTAACTGAACATAGACACACACTGTTCTAACACTGTTTAAGACTACCATAACTAAATGTACAAATGTTACAGTCTCCCCTAGTTAAGGGAATTTCGTCCCGAAATTAACTAGCTGAAGGTACTGTAAAAAGATGAGGGTACTTAAGCTTCATCTGGTCTTCATGTTCCCAGGTGAACTCAGCACCGCGTTTGCCCTCCCATCGTACTTTCACGATCGGGATACGGCTGCGTTTAAGTTTCTTGACCCTATGATCCATGATTTCAACCGGACGTTCTATGAATTGCATTTTGTTCTGAATCTGAATGTCTTCCAGTGGAATCTGAACATCATGATCTGCCAAGCATTTCTTAAGATTTGATACATGAAAAGTATCATGAACATTGCTTAGCTCCACTGGAAGTTTGAGTTTGTATGCTACGGGACCAATCCGTTCCAGGATCTCAAAAGGTCCAACGTACCTTGGTGCAAGTTTCCCTTTCTTCCCGAATCGGACAACGCCTTTCCAGGGAGAAACTTTGAGTAAGACTCTGTCACTGACTTGAAACTCAAGCGGTTTCCGACGTCGATCAGCATAACTCTTCTGCCGATCCCGTGCGGCTTTAAGTCTCGCTTGAATGATTGTGATTTTGTCTGACGTTTCTTGAATGAGTTCTGGTCCTACGACCTGGGAGTCACCAACCTCGGTCCAGCAGACCGGTGATCGGCACTTTCTACCATATAAAGCTTCGAATGGTGCACATTGGATGCTCGTATGATAGCTATTGTTATATGAAAACTCAATGAGTGGAAGATGAGTGTCCCAACTTCCACCGAAGTCAATGACACAAGAACGAAGCATGTCCTCAAGTGTTTGGATAGTCCTTTTGCTTTGGCCGTCGGTTTGGGGATGATACGCCGTGCTAAGATTAACACGCGTTCCCAACGCCTTTTGCAATGATTGCCAAAAGCGAGAAGTGAATCGACTATCACGATCCGATATGGTTGATGTTGGAGTAGCATGACATGCAATGATTTCATTGATGTACAATGTGGATAACTTCTCCATGTTGTAATCCTCTCGGATCGGGAGAAAATGAGCAGATTTGGTGAGTCGATCAACGATCACCCAAATCGAATCGAAACCTCGCGGAGTTCTCGGCAACTTTGTTATGAAATCCATGGAAATTTGCTCCCATTTCCACTGAGGAATTTCAGGTTGCTTCAAAAGTCCCGAAGGCTTTTGATGTTCTGCTTTGACTTTTGAACAAGTAAGACATTTTCCCACGTACAGTGCTATGTCTTTCTTCATTCCCGGCCACCAGTAAGATGTACGCAAGTCTTGGTACATTTTATCTGCTCCTGGATGAACTGAGTATCGCGACTTATGAGCCTCATCACAGATGAGTGTGCGCAATTCTTCAGACTTTGGAATCCAAATGCGGCCATTGAGATATAACACCCCATCTGATCGAGGTTCTAGTTTCTTCTCAATCCCACAGTCCAAGTCTGTCTTGAGTAGATTATCTGTTACTACTTGTTGTTGTGCAATACGAATCAAGTCTTTCAAGTTTGGCTGTGTATTGATCTCCATGGCTCTTACACGAATTGGTTTGACTGGTTCCTTGCGACTAAGAGCATCCGCCACCACATTGGCTTTATCCGGATGGTAACGAATCTCACAGTCGTAATCAGTTAGAAGCTCATCCCAACGTCGTTGTCTCATGTTGAGTTCTTTCTGATTGAGAATGTGTTGTAGGCTCTTGTGGTCTGTATAGATGACACATTTAGTACCATAAAGGTAGTGCCTCAAAATTTTCAATGCAAAAACCACAGCCCCTAACTCAAGGTCATGAGTACTGTAATTCTTCTCGTGAACCTTAAGTTGTCTTGAAGCATATGCAATCACCTTGTCCCGTTGCATGAGTACACACCCGAGACCAAGGTTTGAAGCATCACAGTAGACAATGAAATCATCACTGCCTTCTGGAAGACTAAGGATAGGGGAATTGCATAACTTATGTTTAAGAAGTTGAAATGCATCTTCTTGTTTCTGTCCCCATATAAAGGCTTGACTTTTCTGAGTCAAAGTGGTAAGTGCCAATGCAATCTTAGAGAAATTCGCAATGAATCTCCTGTAATAGCCTGCCAGACCCAGAAACGAACGAATCTCTGTTGGAGTAGATGGAGTAGTCCAGTTCTTAATCGCCTCAATCTTAGCTGGATCTACGTGAATTCCATCTTTGTTTATGACATGTCCTAAGAAGTGAACTTCCTTTAGCCAAAATTCACACTTTGAGAATTTAGCATAGAGTTGTTCAGCTCTTAGTAACTCTAAGACTTTCCTCAAATGATCTTCATGTTCTTGTTCCGACTTAGAATAAATCAGTATATCGTCAATAAAGACAATAACAAACTGATCTAAATAAGGCCTGCAGACTCGATTCATCAAGTCCATGAACACTGCAGGTGCATTGGTCAAGCCAAATGGCATAACCACAAACTCATAGTGTCCATGTCGAGTCCTAAACGCAGTCTTTGGTATATCCTCATCATTTACTCGTAACTGATGATACCCGGATCGTAAGTCAATCTTAGAGAAGCATGTTGCTCCCTGTAATTGATCAAACAGATCATCGATCCTAGGTAAAGGATATCTATTCTTAACTGTCAACTTGTTTAACTCACGATAATCGATGCACATGCGAAACGAACCGTCTTTCTTCTTGACAAAGAGAACCGGAGCTCCCCATGGAGAGAAACTCGGTCTTATGAATCCTTTGTCTAGAAGTTCTTGGAGTTGACTAGACAATTCCTGCATCTCAGATGGTGCTAATCGATACGGTGACTTCGCCACTGGGTTCGCTCCAGGGACGAGATCAATTCTAAATTCCACTTGTCGGACTGGTGGTAGTCCAGGCAAGTATTATGGAAATACGTCTGGATAATCTCTGATAACTGGTACGTCTCCAGCTGCTTTCTTTTCAGGATTCTTTTCGACCAAGTGTGCCAGAAATGCAAAGTATTTCTTCTTCAAGTACTTCCTCGCCTTGATGCACGATACTATCTTCAATCCGCGGCAGGGTTTTTCGCCGTAGATTAACATCGTTTCGCCGGACGGTAGGGGAATTCGAATAAGTTTCTCCGAGCATACGATTTCCGAATTGTTTTTGGATAACCAATCCATTCCTACTACAACTTCGAAGCTTCCGAGAGTCATAGGAATGAGATCGATAGAGAAAAGATGGTCATTTAATCTTAATTCACACCCATGGATAATAGAATCTACAACTATAGTCTTACCATTCGCTACTTCTACAGTATAGGAAGCAGTAAGTGTGGATAGTTGCATATTAAGCAAAGAAGCAGTATGAGCAGAGATAAAGCTTTTATCAGCCCCAGTATCAAATATGATAGGAACATAGTGATCATTGATAAGAAATGTACCCGTGATAACCGCCGGATCCTCACGTGCTTCAGCAGTTCCAATAACAAAAGCACGAGCAGCAGCAGTATTGTTGTTGAGTTTTGGACACTGGTTTCTGAAGTGTCCCTCTGCTCCAGAATTATAACAGGCTCTTCCACCTGTAGCAGTAGGTGTTGTGGTAGCAGTTGTTGCAGCAGCAAGATGAGCAGATCGGCATGTAGCCGCCAAGTGTCCCATACGCCCACATTTGAGACACTTTCTGCATGGAGTGTTGGGTATATGATGGTATTGGCATTTGGTGCAAAGTGGAAGCGGGCCAGTATAAGGTTTTCTGGCATTAGCAGGTTGTGGCATTGTAGTAATAGGTGTAGCATGAGTAGGTGCAGCTGCAGTCAACGCTGCAAAATTCTTGATCGTCTTTGGCTTCTTCTTCTTGTAATGGTTCTGTTCAGGCTTCTTGCCCTCTTCAATCGGTGCTCTCTTGAATCCCTTCCGGGTACGCACACCCGATTTCACATACTCTTCAGTAAGAGTAGCACCAAGTTGAATAGCAGCCTCCAAAGTAGTGGGGTTGTTCCCCATAACAGTTCCTCTGACAACTAGAGGCAATCCTTCAATGTATTTCTCTATCCTGCGAGATCGAGGAGTAACCAAGTGGGGTACCAGAATGCACAAATCATGGAAACGAGTTGTATACTTTGCGTTTTCACCACTATCTTGCACCAGATTCCACATCTCCACCTCCAATTTCTTCAATTCGTGACGTGGACAAAACTTTTCCACAAGCTGGTTTTTGAAACCGTCCCACGGTAAAGCTAAGGCGACTTCGCGTCCTCTGGTGTTCTTCTCAGAATTCCACCAGGTGAGTGCGCCCTTATGAAAAGCGCTTGAGGCCATCTTGACCTTCAGATTTTCAGGGCATCCACTGAAGTCGAGAATGTCTTCAATGCTTTCCAGCCATTGCAGTAGGCCGGTAGCTCCTTCAGTACCAGAGTACTTGGGAGGCTTAGCATCGTTGAACTGCTTGAAAGTGAAGTTAGCAGTTCCTGAGTGATTGGTGTTTGAATTGTTTGCTGAGTCACTAGTACTCCCCCGAAGATTCTGGGTGATATCAGTGACCATGCCCGGAATGACATCCCTCATGTGTAACGCGATGGCTCGGGCAATCTTGTTAATCTCATCATTGTCACCACTTGTCGAACCCCCAGCATTAGGGTCACGTCGAGGAGGCATTCTACGAATAGAAGCCACAAGTGGGTCAGTAATGAGGAAGGATACAATTGAATTTTCATGATAAGGTCAATAATATATCCATACTACTAGTATTATCATTCAATTGTAATATGATCCAGTACACGTATAAGTTATCAACTTATTTGCATACTTATCATGTGAATATGTACGATGTCTCATGATCCCTCTACAAAACCTACACACTGACACTTTCCCGATATACCGAAGATAGCTTATATATAGGGCATACGAAAGGGTCAAGCAAACTGCCAGCCCAGACGCCATCCCACCACCGCTTCGATATACCACAATCATGCCCTTGTTAGCATTTGGCAACATATTGTAATATGATCCAGTACACGTATAAGTTATTAACTTATTTGCATACTTATCATGTGAATATGTACGATGTCTCATGATCCCTCCACAAAACCTACACACTGACACTTTCCCGATATACCGAAGATAGCTTATATATAGGGCATATGAAAGGGTCAAGCAAACTGCCAGCCTAGACGCCATCCCACCACCGCTTCGATATACCACGATCATGCCCTTGTTAGCATTTGGCAACATGTTTTGTATTGATTTGCAAGTGTGTTCCATTGATTAAGAATTCCATGTTCTTTGATCAACTTGAACTATGATTGAATCCATGATTGACTTATGATTATGTTATGTGAGCACCTACCAACAATTGTTAACATGTAGAACCTAATCATATGTGTGTTCTACACTATCCCGTTAACCTATGTTAGTAAGTACTTGTCATGTAATCTCTTAAGAATTTCACTTAAGATTTACATTTAAAGAATGTTCACAACTTGATTGATTCACCATAATATTTGGTTCATCCAAGTTTGAATTTGCACTATGATTTGATTCACCAATGATTGTATCCCATGTGTTTGACTAACGTTCAATGATTTCAGTTGATCCCGAATCCTCACTTCAAATACGAACGCCAGATTCCCCCTGACATACCAAGATAAGCTTATATATAGGGTAAGCTCTCACCGACCCACCACTTACCTCAGCACATCAGCGTTAATCCGCCGTTTGCATTTGGAGCCAAGATTCCAACTCTGGATTGATTATGATTGTTTCATGACTTCTGTTGTTCTGTGACTATGATTATGATTAAGTAAACCATGGTTCTTAATTTACTAGAAATTAAAACCTTAGGTTTCTGTATATGTATCCTAGGTTGATTTAACCTAGATTCCCCAATACTTACAGTATTGAGTATAATGATCTCCGGTGAGAACTTTAACTAAAGAATACTGTTACACAGATTCTAAGTTATAAAGTTCCTATGATAATGAACACCTGATAATGATAACATGACAAGGATTTCAATTCAAGATTCTAAATTAATAGGTCTTGACCTTTGAATTCCTATAATGAATATGACAAGGACTTCAAATCAAGACTCTAAATTAATAGATCTTTACCTTTGAATTCCTATAATGATTATGACAAGGACTTTAGATCAAAGACACAAATCTTTGCCTCTAAATCCTATAATGAATATGACAAGAAATTCATATCAAAGATACTGAGTATTCAGATCTTTGCCTCCGAATTTCTATAATGATCTCTGTGTGAGAATTTCAGATCAAGGATACTAAGAATATAGATCCTTGCCTCTGAAATCCTTAAATGCATATGTGTGAGAATTTAATTCGGTTTCTAAAATTATAGAATTCCGATTCAAATTCCTTGACTTGATATCTAATCTTAGTAAATGCCCCTAAGATCTTTCAAGCTTGATGTAGACTTAATGCTCACTTAAGTTACTTAGATCCTAAGTATCCTCAAGCCTATAGCACTTAGTCCTATTGGGTAGCTTAGGTTATAGTCTAGGTCATTAAACATTGGGTTTTTCCTAGTTCTCTACAACCTTGGCTCTGATACCAACCTGTCACACCCCTGCGCCGCATGCGGAATCCACGGCGCGGTGACATATGAACAGTTGAATCATGCACAAGTATTGAATAGAACAACCACAATGGATTACTACGTTGCATAATGTTTAGACAATTGTTTAGTTACAGACAATCTATCTATTGAAATAATGACAACTACAGACCCAAAATATAGTTTACAAAATAAGACTCCAAACAAGACAATTAAACAATTAGGATTTAGTGAGTTTCTATTCCATCCTAGCATGTTTCTTCATCTTGTTCTATCTTAAACAGTCCCCTTAGTTGTCTCTGAGAAAGTCTTAAACCTGATTACCTGAAACACGTGAAAAGTAACTGTCAACTACAGAAGTAGTTGGTGAGAACAATAGGTTTAACAATTGTAAACATGCATATATGACATAAGGCATAGGTAAGTTAAAGCAACAAAAGATTCACACGGATGAGCTGCAACCCAAACTAACATCAAGTAAGAAAATGAGTGTAAACAGTCCAATCACTGTTCGCACGAAGCCAACATATAATATCAAGTCCCAAACCATGTTTGGAGTTAGATTATGTATAGCAATTTTCAAAACCATAATGACACCAGACCTGCAGTTAGCTTTTAAAACAAATTTAAAAGCTAACTCCATCCTTGATAAGAACCAATGTGTCCGCTTTCCCTTGTTGTGATCACCCAGTACAAACGCTAATGAATATGATACTTGATGCGTTTACAAGTTTGTTTACAACAATGGACACCATGTTTATGAACCTTACTTTAACCAAATGTGTTAATGCCTTATTTGATAACATGAATTGAAAACCTAGATTTAATTCCACGAATTAAATCCTTTGTTTTGAATACCATGAAATGAATCTCTTGATTTGAATACCATGAATTGAGCCACTTGATTTGAATACCATGAAATGAACCTCTTCATTTGAATACCATGAAATAAACCTCTTGATTTGAATACCATGAAATAGTGACCTTGTATAATAACAAAGTTTATAACAAAAGAGTTTATAAAATCATCTATTTAAAAGTGTTTATCCTTTATAAAAAAAACATTTTAGTAAATCGGTTACAAAACAGTTCAATAGGGACTTTCTAAAACCTTTTTATTAAAATGAGTTTAAAATATGAAAATTCCTTTAAAACAGTTGACATTTCCTTTAAAATAATTGATGAATCCCTTGGCTTCAAAAAATGAACCTGTAATGTTTATAAGAGTACACACATCCTGTGTAATGAATTACGATTGTAAATAGCGGGTTTGATCACGTGTTCCACCCCAAAATAGTTATAAAACGGTAAAAAAGGGGCTAATGTTCTCACCTGTCTGCAGTAGACTCTGAACTAAAACAGATAGCAAGTAGCAAACAGGACTTCTAATTGATTCCTATATCATTGTAATAATACATAAGATATAAGATTTATAATTGTATAGACCTTGATTCATTGATTGACTTATGTTCTCTTGAAATTAATTAACACCTTTATACTTGATCTCATGATTATGATTGTTGTGTAAACTTGAAAGTTATGCTTTGAATCACTTGATTGATCATGGGTCCAAGAAAAGAATATGAAATGTTCTTTTGTGCATAAATCTTATGCATAAAATGATAATTGCTTGTGAATTTGATAACCATTGATTACATGTATGGTGATAAGATGTTCAATTGTTTTTAACTCTTGTGATTGTGAATTTATCTTCATGATTATGTTAAGTTACAACTTAACCTATTCATGACAAATTCACGAGTGTCATAAGTCGAGAGCCACACAATTGGGCCTTAAGTCCATGAAATCATAAGGGCTTAACAAAGGCCATGGGCCACTTAGGTCAACTAGGGCCCAATTGAATGTGATATTGGTCAATCAACATGTTTATGGCCATAAATCGGCCAAATGCTACTAGATGGATCAATTGAAATCGTATGGGCCAATGGTGTGAGTGTATGGGCTTTTTCTAATGTGGGCCAAGGTTACCCAATAGGTTGAGCCAAGAAGTATAATGAAAATTGCATGTTGGGTCTCGGCCAACCCACTTGGCAGCGAACCTTTAAGGGTTCTGGCCTAAGGTTCGCCCATGCAACCTATGCATGGGTTCGTCACACTGAGAATGGTTCGTGATACACCCAAGGTTCGTCCCCTAGTGATAATACATAGATTCGGCTATAGGTTCGACAACTAGGGTTCGCGAGTCAAGCATGAGGGTTTGGCAATTGATCATCCACATGAAGGTTCGTTTCCTGCAACAAATGGTTCGAAAGGGTTCGCTGGTCACCTATTGGTTCGGTTAATGAAGCTGGAGGTCCAAGGGTTTGCTAACCAGAATGGGTTCGGCTACAACCCTAATGCTTACTACGGTTCGCGACTGACTCAACAGATTCGTGGCATCATAATGGTTCGTTGAATATATGCTCGCTTGGCACAGGCTCGTGAGAACCTTCTGGGTTCGGCTGGTAACCCAACGAACCAGGCAGGGTTCGCTGGGGTTCGCTGTGTTCCCATGGGTTCGGCCAGGAAACCCTAATGGTTCGTTCTCCTGGTTCCCCACCGAACCTGTTCACCTGCACCATCTCCATCACATTCGAGCGGTTCCAGGTCATTTGCTAAGTCGATCTATCATCAAAGAAGGTTGCTACACAGGCGAGACTCGAAGGATGATGTAATAAAATCGGTTATGTGTGTGTTTAGCAAACCCACAACCGAAAACCCTAATCTCGTGATTATTCAAGCATCAATACCTCGTTTTTGGCTGGACAAATCCACTGATTTCTTGTACTTTCGTGTAGAGGATGTCGAGAGCTACGCGTGGACACCAAGAACGACGAAATCCGTTGAGAAACGAGTGAGATACGAACGTTTAAAGTTTGGATTTTTAGAGAGAGGTGGGAGACGAATTTTAGAGAGAGAGTGGGTTGTTGGTGACATAAATGAGAGATTAAGCCTTGTTCAAGGCTTTTATTGTTCGTATGGTATTCGGGTCCGTTTCGGTCGCTCGGTTTGCGTTTCCGGAACGTAACGCGTATTTTACGCGGTTTTTAAATAAAATAGTTGTTAACCTCATTAAAATGATGAGTTTCAAAATTGTAAAAATATAAAATAATTAATTTAATTATTTTTACTCTTCGTGCGTTGTCAGATCGTTAAATATTCACCATTACGTGTATACCCGCAATCGCGTACGTTTTTCTATCTGTTTTAATTATTTAAAGTCGTTTAATCATAATTATAAGTTCAACATTCGTATTATCATGGATCGTCACCCATAACTATACCCAGTCTCGCTTACGTATTACGATTCTTGTTGAATTAATTAATTGTTATAACATTCGTCTCAACACTACGCACTAACACTATCCTGTTACACCGAACGCAGTATATATATATAGGGCTCATTCTTGCTGCCCACCACTGTTTCGAATCTTCAACTTGTACACACTCATGTCATTTGTGAGTGAACAAGTGTTGCAAAGTTCGAACGTTTACGAATGATCAACTTGTGCATACTTAGATCATTTGCGAATGAACCAGTGTTGCACAGATTGACCATTTAGGAATGTTCAACTTGTGCACACAAAGATCATTTGCGAAAGAACATGTGTTGCACAGTTAGAACATTGACAAATTTGCAACTTACGCACTGTCAGATCATTTGCGACTGAACATATGTTGTACAATTATAATAATTAGGAATGTTCAACTTGTGCACACACGGATAATTTGCAAATCAACAATTGTTGGACAGTTGAGACTTTTGTGAATCTTCAACTTGTGCACACTTAGATCATTTAGGAATGAACAAGTGTTGCACAATTAGAACATTTATGAATGTTCAACTTGTGCACACACAGATCATTTGCGAATCAACAAGTGTTGGACAGTTAGAACATTTACGAATCTTCAACTTGTTCACACTCAGATAATTTTCCAATGAACAAACACAGGTAGAACATTTACGAATGCTTAACTTGTGTACACTTTGATCATTTGCGAATAAACAAGTGTTGCACGCTTCGAACATTTACTAATGTTCTTCTTGTGCACACACAGATCATTTGCGAATGAACAAGGGTTACCTAGTTAGAACATTTACGAATCTTCAACATGTGCACACTCGGATTATTTGGGAATGAACAAGTGCTGCAGAGTTAAAACATTTACAAATCTCAAACATGTGCGCACTCCGATTATTGCACGGTTAGAACACTTACGAATCTTCAACTTGTGCACACTCATATCATTTGCGAATGAACAAGTGTTGCAAAGTTTGAACATTTACAAATGTTCAACTTGTGCACATACGGATTATTTGCGAATGAACAAGTGTGATTATCATAAAAATTTTGCGCTCCGGGACCTTTTCGCACGACGGGTCACACGATCCGGCCCTCCGGCTCGGGGTGTGACATTTACAATGTTAAATTATGAACGAAACCAATGTAATTTACCTATTAATTCTATTTCATTTAGTATCTATCTCGTTATATAACATGTGCAATGAAAACAATGTGATCACTTCGATTATCATTCGATATAACGCCCCGGGACCATTCCGACCGACAGGACACTCGATCCGGCCCGTCGGCTTAGGGTGTGACACAGATCATTTGCGAATGAACAAGTGTTGCACAGTTAGAACATTTACAAATCTTCAACTTGAGCACACCCAAATCATTTGCGGGTCAACAAGTTTTGCTCGATTAGAACATTTATGAATATTCAAGTTATTGACATTCAGATCATTTGCGAATGAACAAGTGTCGCATAGTTTGAATATTTAAGAATGTTCAACTTGTGCACACTCAGATCATTTGCGAATTAAAAAGTGATGCACAGTTACAACATTTACGAATCTTCAACTTGTACACACTCATGTCATTTGTGAATGAACAAGTGTTGCAAAGTTCGAACGTTTACGAAAGATCAACTTGTGCATACTTAGATCATTTGCGAATGAACCAGTGTTGCACAGATTGACCATTTATGAACGTTCAACTTGTGCACACAAAGATCATTTGCGATAGAACATGTGTTGCACAGTTAGAACATAGACAAATTTGCAACTTACGCACTGTCAGATCATTTGCGAATGAACATTTGTTGTACAATTATAATAATTACGAATGTTCAACTTGTGCACACACGGATAATTTGCAAATCAACAAGTGTTGGACAGTTGGAACTTTTGCGAATCTTCAACTTGTGCACACTCAGATCATTTAGGAATGAACAAGTGTTGCACAGTTAGAACATTTATGAATGTTCAACTTGTACACACACAGATCATTTGCGAATCAACAAGTGTTGGACAGTTAGAACATTCACGAATCTTCAACTTTTTCACACTCAGATAATTTGCCAATGAACAAACACAGTTAGAACATTTACGAATGCTTAACTTGTGTACACTTTGATCATTTGCGAATCAACAAGTGTTGCACGGTTAGAACATTTACTAATGTTCGTCTTGTGCTCACACAGATCATTTGCGAATGAACAAGGGTTGCCTAGTTAGAACATTTACGAATCTTCAACATGTGCACACTCGGATTATTTGCGAATGAACAAGTGTTGCAGAGTTAAAACATTTACAAATCTCAAACATGTGCGCACTCCGATTATTGCACGGTTAGAACACTTACGAATCTTCAACTTGTGCACACTCATATCATTTGCGAATGAACAAGTGTTGCAAAGTTTGAACATTTACAAATGTTCAACTTGTGCACATTCGGATTATTTGCGAATGAACAAGTGTGATTATCATAACCAATTTTGCGCTCCGGGACCTTTTCGCACGACGGGTCACACGATCCGGCCCTCCGGCTCGGGGTGTGACATTTACAATGTTAAATTATGAACGAAACCAATGTAATTTACCTGTGTAATTCTATTTCATTTAGCATGTATCTTGTTATATAACATGTGCAATGTAAACAATGTGATCACTTCGATTATCATTCGATATAACGCCCCGGGACCATTCCGACCGACGGGACACTCGATCCGAGCCGTCGGCTCAGGGTGTGACACAGATCATTTGCGAATGAACAAGTGTTGCACAGTTAGAACATTTACGAATCTTCAACATGAGCACACCCAAATCATTTACGAATCAACAAGTTTTGCCCGATTACAACATTTATGAATATTCAACTTGTTCACACTCAGATCATTTGCGAATGAACAAGTGTCGCATAGTTTGAATATTTAAGAATGTTCGACTTGTGCACACTCAGATCATTTGCGAATGAAAAAGTGATGCACAGTTACAACATTTACGAATCTTCAACTTGTACACACTCATGTCATTTGTGAATGAACAAGTGTTGCAAAGTTCGAACGTTTACGAATGATCAACTTGTGCATACTTAGATCATTTGCGAATAAACCAGTGTTGCACAGATTGACCATTTAGGAATGTTCAACTTGTGCACACAAAGATCATTTGCGAAAGAACATGTGTTGCACAGTCAAAACATTGACAAATTTGCAACTTACGCACTATCAGATCATTTGCGATTGAACATATGTTGTACAATTATAATAATTACGAATGTTCAACTTGTGCACACACGGATAATTTGCAAATCAACAAGTGTTGGACAGTTGGAACTTTTGCGAATCTTCAACTTGTGCACACTCAGATCATTTAGGAATGAACAAGTGTTGCACAGTTAGAACATTTATGAATGTTCAACTTGTGCACACACAGATCATTTGCGAATCAACAAGTGTTGGACAGTTAGAACATTTACGAATCTTCAACTTGTTCACACTCAGATAATTTGCCAATGAACAAAAGGGCCGGATCGTGTGACCCGTCGTGCGAAAAGGTCCCGGAGCGCAAAATTGGTTATGATAATCACACTTGTTCATTCGCAAATAATCCGAATGTGCACAAGTTGAACATTTGTAAATGTTCAAACTTTGCAACGCTTGTTCATTCGCAAATGATATGAGTGTGCACAAGTTGAAGATTCGTAAGTGTTCTAACCGTGCAATAATCGGAGTGCGCACATGTTTGAGATTTGTAAATGTTTTAACTCTGCAGCACTTGTTCATTCCCAAATAATCCGAGTGTGCACGTGTTGAAGATTCGTAAATGTTCTAACTAGGTAACCCTTGTTCATTCGCAAATGATCTGTGTGTGCACAAGAAGAACATTAGTAAATGTTCGAAGCGTGCAACACTTGTTTATTCGCAAATGATCAAAGTGTACACAAGTTAAGCATTCGTAAATGTTCTAGTCATTAACATCACATGTAATATCTAAATCGGTATTCTTATATATAGGGCATACCCCTGAGTCGAGCCTACAACCCGCCCAGACGCCGTCCCACCACATACTAATTTGCATATGACACTGTTGTTAATAATAATTAAGCATTTTACCTACCATTCAATCCTGTCCTCATCAAAACTTTAGTATACCGCTTCAAAGTTTACAAGTTTATAGCATTTATGTCAATTAGCTTTAGCATAAGTTGACAAGCATCATTGTTTGACACACCAATTTTAGCTTTCACCAATCTCATGCGTGGGTACAAGCTCTGCTCTAGCAGTGTTTAGCAATTACGTAGTCCACGGCTAGATACAAGCTCTGCTCTAGCGGTGTTTAGCCATTACGTATCTCATGAATTGGTTTAAACTTAGCTTCTGAATAGTCTTGCAATTACGTGTCTCCTATATAAAGATACAAGCCCTGCTCTAGCAGTGTTTGGCAATTGCGTATCTCATGCATAGACACAAGCCGTGCACACAAAAATAGTTTAGCATTTACATATCTCATATAAGCAGACACAAGCCCTGCTCTAGCAGTGTTTGGCATTACATGTCTCTTATATAGATAAAAGCTTAGCATCGTCATTGTTTAGCTTCCACGTATTTCAATGCATGGGTACATGCTCTGCTCTAGCAGTGTTTACCAATTACGCAGTCCATGATTACATACAAGCTTAGTATTTCGCACACAATCATAGCTTCGAGCATATCGTTCAAGCATTAGCATATAGTTTGAGCACATAATCCATAACATTAGCATCGTGCATATAGTTTAAGCATAGAGTTTATAGCATAAATCTTGAGCATATAGTCTGAGCATTTAGTTTATAGCATAAGTATCACACATCTAGTTTGAGCTTCAAGTTTATAGCATAAGTATCGAGCATCTAGTTTAAGCTTCAAGTTTATAGAATAAGTATTGATCATATAGTCTGAGCGTAGAGTTTGTTGCACAATCATCAAGCATATAGTTGAGTCATAGTCTTTAGCTTCCCAAATCAGAGTTTCAAGCATAATTGTTAGTATAAGCATCATGAATAAGTATAAAGCATTTTGTAAACATTTCAATAATTGTTTAAAAATGTATAACATGATTCTCAGTCCCGAGGTAAAAACAAATATGTTTGAAAAGGGACAAATAAACTCAACTTTGTAGTGGTTGACTAAGTAAAACACGAATGGATACGCTCGTTGTTTGTATTCGTTGTTGTGTTCAAGATCCTGTATTGATTTCACATGATTTGTAACTTATAAGTATAACTTATAGTCGATGTGTATGTGTGAGAGTGTTAGCCCTAAAGTTGGCTAACATTTGTGAGTCCCGGTCATTGTTTGGCCCCATTTATGTGTTGTTACGATTTCCAACTTAAGCATAGTTTTCAATGCTTCCTTGTATTTAACTTCTTTCTCGAAATTTCAATCATACCATGTTATACTAATGGCTTGTATTGATAAAACGTTTGTAAATAATTTACTATAAATGCTCTATATGTTAGACTTTGTGATTTAAGTTCATGTGTTTATCCCAAGTTAAACCATGTTGTGGGCGAATTAATTTTAAGTGGCTGATCTCATAAGGCTGTTGGACCAAATACTTGCCGTTGGGCCGAGGGAAGTCTTATGGGCCTTATGAGTTTTGTGGGCCGAAACAATAATGTTGGGCTAGGTTAGTCACGTGGGTCAATTAATTGGGCCAATTCCATATAAATAGACTAACCCACTTCTCCTCTTGGGCCTAAACTGCAAGCTGTGGGCTAATCACTCTCTTAGGCCAAAAAGGGAACCAAATGGGTCGGTAAAGGTTATTTAGGCTAATGCGAATAAATTGTTGTGGGCCACCTAAATGACCATGGACTGAATGTTAGTTCTAGGCCCAATCAATGAATTTTAATTGGTTTTTATGTAGTTTTGTGGTCCAAAGAAAAGACCGATTAAATTAGGGCAGCAAACCCTCCCTTAAATTAGTTCTCAGGTTCGGCTGAACCTTTGGAGTCAGCCATGGCACAGGTTCGTCCCAAATTCTGATTTAAGTGTCAAAGGTTCGGCCAAAGTTCTTGTGTGGGGAGGTTCGGCCAGCTGTTAACAGTTTCGTAGGTTCGAGGAGTCTATATTCGGCGAAAGGGTTCGGGACTAGTAGGTTCGCTGGTTCCAGGAACGAAGCATGCAGGGTTCGTCTGAACATTGTGGGTTCACCCACAGTCCAAGGTTCAGTTGGTGTAGAGGTTCGTGAAGTCGAGGTTTGGCCATCTTGAGAGCAAAGGTTCGGCTGAGTCACCAGGGTTCGGTGGTAGGTGGTGCTCAACAAGGTTCGACCATTTGGGAGCAAATGTTCGGCCATCCCGAAGCCGCGAACCTCCCTCCTGTTCGTTATCCTCATCAATTTCTTGCAACATATAGGGTCAACCATGGTTTCCTTGCCTTTTTTCTGGTTTGTTCTAAGATAGATGGTGTTCGACTGGTATCCTAGGACCGGGTTAGACTCGGTTTTAAGGTGGGTGAACAAAGTAGTCGACTAAGATAGAGAAAACCCTATTAATTCTAACTTTCCAAGCTCATTACCTCGAAAATGGCCGGACAAATCCTCCGATCAGTTGTACTTTTAGGTAGAAGAGCTCGAGAGCTACGCGTGGACACCAAGAACTCGCGATTCCGTCGAGAAATGACCAAGATCTTGAGGTTTGAAGATAGAAAATCTTAGAGAGAGAGGGTGATGGCTAGGGTTAGTTAGAGAGAGAAAGTGATCTTGAAAATGAAATAAATGCCCTCATTTGGGGTTTAAATACCCCGGGGGGTGTTCGGGTTCATTTCAGTTGCTCGGTTCTCATTTTTGTCGTGTTTCCGGCACGTTACGCGCGTGTTTTGTAATTTAAATAAAAGGACTTTGTTTTAAATGTTTGGAAGATGGTTATTTATAGTAAATATTTTAGATATTATTTTCTTGAATTATTTATCGTAATTTATGATTTTACGCTTTTCGTTATTTTCTTTCGCGTAGTTTACGTATTTTAATTTAAAGTAATTTCTTTTTGATTTATTTCTGATGAGTTTCAAAATTGTAAAATAGGAAATATTATATTTCCATAAATTTATTATCGTTCGTATCGTTTTCGTTTTCGTTTCGTCAGAACGCGTCACGATCGTGCGTATTCGTTCGAATCGTCATTCGAACGAACACGACGATGGTTCGACTTTCTGATTCTTGTTTTCTACTTTCCATTTATTATTTTAGAACTTTAAACTTTCAGATTTATTCGTACAGATCGTCACCTATACGAATAATTCGTCGGTTTATCATTCTGTAACAATAACCGTTATGGTTTCGTTATGTTTAACCTCACATACGTTTATACATAATAGTATTAAATCAAGCATCTGTGTGTTAGTTCTGTGTTGTCTGGTGTGTTTCTAACTGTTAAACCCTAAGGTTTTAATCAGATTCCAGACAATCGCGTAATAGTTTAGTGTTAAGCCTCAGGTGTAAATAACATAGACATAGTTTCACGTAATGTGTACCTGAGTTACTGTGCAAGTTACTGTAGCGACCACTGTTCCGGCAACGTGTCCGGCACTGATGTTACAATCAGACATGCTGGAACTGTCCAACCGAGTTTCTCACCGTGGGGAGCTCCGGTCTTATTTGTCAAGAAAAAGGATGGATCCTTCAGAATGAGCATTGATTACAGAGAGCCTAACAAGCTCACCATCAAGAATCTGTACCCATTACCGAGGATTGATGATCTAGTAGATCAATAGAAGGGGATCAATATTTCAGGAAGAGGACTTACCCAAAACTACCTTTCGTACCCGTTATGAACATTACGAGTTTATGGTGATGCCATTTGGTTTGACGAATGCGCCGGCTGTGTTCATGGATCTTATGAACTGGGTGTGTAAGCTGTACTTAGATCAGTTCGTCATTGTCTTTATTGACGATATACTGATCTATTCTAAAAGTGAGAAGGAACAAGAGCAACACCTCAAAACAATCTTGGAACTTCTAAAGAATGAACAACTCTATGCCAAATTCTCCAAGTGTGAATTTTGGCTAAGAGAAGTTCAGTTCTTAGGTCACGTGATTAGTAGCAATGGTATACATGTGGATCCTGCCAAGATCGAAGCAATAAAGAACTGAGACGTGCCCACAACACCTATTGAGATCAGATCATATCTGGGACTGGCTGGTTATTATAGGAGATTCATTTAGAATTTCTCTAAGATAGCTTTGCCACTCACAAAGCTAACCTAGAAAAGTGAACAATTTGTGTGGACTCAGAAACAGGAAGAGGCATTCCAAACACCGAAACAAAGATTGTGCAATACTCCAATTTTAACACTCCATGAGGGCAATGTTGACTTTGTAGTTTATTGCGATGCTTCCCATCAGGGACTCGGTTGCGTTTTAATGCAACGAGACAGAGTCATTGCTTACACGTCCCGACAGTTGCACATCCACGAGAAGAATTACACGACGCATGATTTGGAATTGGGAGCTGTTTTCTTTGCTTTGAAGATTTGGAGGCGTTACCTACATGGTACCAAATGCTCGATCTTCATAAATCACAAGATTTTACATCACATATTTGATCAAAAGGAACTTAACATTAGATAGAGACATTCGGTTGAGCTGTTGAACGATTACGATTTTGTGATTAAATACCATCTAGGCAAGGCTAATGTTATTGTAGGTGCTTTAAGCCAGAAGGGAAGAGTCAATCCCTTGGGTGTTAGAGAAATGGGAATGACTGTGCAAACAAGCCTGAGAGATCAAATTATACAAGCACAACAAGAAGCAAAGGAAAGAAACAACTTGAGGAACGAACTCGATTATGGAGCCGAGAAACAGTTTGAGACAAAACAAGATGGAGTTATCTTTTACCAGGATCGTGTATGGATCCCAACAATAGATGATCTCCGGAAACTCATCCTTGACGAGGCACACAAAACACATTATTTCGTTCATCCTGGTGCCGATAAGATGTACCAAGTTTGGAGATAATTTTATTGGTGTCCATATATGAAAAAGGATGTTGCTACTTATGTTAGTAAGTGCCTAACATGAGCTAAAGTCAAAGCTGAACACCAGAAAGCATCAGGTTTGCTGGAACAACCAAAAATACCACAATGGAAGTGGGAACAAATAGATGTGGATTTTATAACTACGCTACACCGTACTTCCAGCGGACATGATTCCATATGGGTCATCATTGATCGATTGAATAAGTCCGCTCATTTCTTGCCGATCAGAGATAACTATAAGATAGAAAAGCTAGCAAGAATTTATGTCAATTGTAAGAAATCTGTTGATCTTAGGAGATGTCTTTTTAACCCGGAACAAATGTTTTTAGACACTTAGTCAAAAACTTTGGTATTAGCTCCCTCTTGGATTTAGCACTTGATCTTAGCTATTTTATGGATTAGTTTTCTTGCTTTAAAAGAAAGATAGAACATAAGATAAGAAGGCAACAAAAAAAAGATTCAGAAAAGTGTTGTAATTTATTCTAAGGATGTCGGGGTATAAATAGCGCCGACATTTAATGTTTCAGGACAAATACACGATAAAGACAGCAGAGAACACACTTTTACAGACACTGTAGCATAAGAAAAGTACAAGTGTAAAGTCAAACTAGGATCTTTAAAGATCTTGAAGTCTTCCGAGGTTCAGACCCTTGTACTGATGCTAGAAGTTATTATTGTTTCGAAAGTTATTCAAACTGATTAATGAATCAGTTTTTCTTCATCGTAAGTTGATGTAGATACACAAGTCTTCTAAGGAAATGTTTTCTTTTGATCGTGTCTTTTGGGGCTTATCTTCCGAAGTATAACCTTATTCTTCGGAAGCACCTATCTTCCGATAGAACATTATCTTCAGAGGCTGATGTATTCCGAAGTGTCTTCTGGAATTTTGTCTTCGGAAGCTTTGTCTTTATATAGTGTCTTCCGAAGCATGTTCTGAAACTTTGTCTTCGGAAGCTTTGGCTTTATTTATTGTCTTCCGAAGCATGTTCTGAAACTTTGTCTTCGGAAGCTTTAGCTTTATTTATTGTCTTCTGAAGTGCTATTTCATTGTCTTCGGAAGCTTTGTCTTTAAGTCTTCTGAAGTGCACTGTTTCGTTGTCTTCAGAAGTGTTGTCTTTAAGTTTTCAAAAGTGTTGTTTCTTTGTCTTCGGAAGCTTTGTCTTTAAGTATTCCGAAGTGCTGTTTTCAGAAGTTAGTATGTCCTGCAACATTTATTCAGTTTGATTATTTGAGAGGTGGTTTTGCTTTATTATTTGAGAGGTGGTTTTGCTTTGTCAGTCCTTATTTTCCAACAATCTCCCTCTGGACTGATGAAGCCAAAACCAACTTATGTTTAGCAAACAGAAACCCAATCAAACTTTGTGAGAGAAGAACATAAGAGTGGGTGAAATGTGTTATGTGAGGAAGAGTTATGTATTAGCCATATAATCTCCCTCTTTTTGGCTTTAGCAGCCAGGGCCTTAAATGAAGGAAAGACAGAGAAGTGAAAGTGGCTCAAAGACTCATTAGGTCTTTTAGTTAAGGTGCCTACAATAGGAGGGATGGGTAGTGCGGAACTTAGCTGGTTAACATAATGAGTTTGGTTGCAGAAAGTGGAACCCGTCAATTCCTTTATGTTAAAAACTGATCCGTCCATCTGATTATAAATTTCATCCGAATCCCTGACTAGAGAGTCAATTTGATCACAACCTGAGTCCATCTAAGATATGTCATGAACCCTTTTTCTTGGTACTGGAGATTTCCAGCCTTAGTTTAGAAAGAAACTTCATGGGCTGTTGCCATACTAGGAGTCTTATTGCCTGATCCATTTGTATGAGAATCCATTGGATTTTCATGTGATATCGGTGTTCCAGGTATATGATCAAGAAGCCTAGATGGACTTGACATCTGGATCTCATCCTCTTGTCCAGGGTTAAAAGAGTAGTCAAGGGGAGTGGGGGTTTTGATCATGAAAAGAGATGTTCGTGGGAGAGAGGACTACCATCTGAGTATCAAATGATATTTCAGAGGTTAGTGAGGGTTCCCTATGGAATACAACATCATCCTGTTGAGAGGTTTAATGAGGAGCTGGATGGGAAGAGATTCTTGATTCATCTGAGAGGATGGAACAGGTGTATCCATGTGTTCAGTAGGAACACAGTCATATTCAGGGATCTCATCTTCCTGAACAGACTTTTTGGGCTTATTAGCCTTTCAAGGATTTTAGAAGAGTTATTTTATGGCTGGTACCTGTTAAAGGTGTGAAAAAGAGTTGGATGTGGGTTCACTGAAGATGGGTTTTTCCTCAGTGTCATCCATAAGTGTTCAAACTTGTGAACATCTTGTTATCAATGCTCTGCATAGTACTATTAATATCAATGAGATAAATACAATAGGAACTCGGAACATTTCTGGTAATGTACCAGATGATTAAGTATAAGCTAGCAGATTGCACGTTATTTGTACAAGTATTCCTAACTTTTGATCAGAAGAAAAATGAGATACAAAGGAAATGTTTATGCATAAACAATTTTGTCAAATTTACCTTGTAATCACATTATAGAAAAGAAAAACAGAACTGTATTGTTATTCTTGAGATTATGAATACAAAAGAGAAGAAAAAGAAAATCAATGCTTACGCTTCACACAAAGACAAGTTCATGCACATCTTGAAGTACAGAAGAAGCTTTGTGAGGAATGTAGCCTGGTCCGAAGCCGTTCCACCATCATCATAAGCTTGAAGCTTTGACGAATTCAGTGTAAGTGCTTCGTGCCAGGCGACATGCCTGACAAGTGATCATCTGTAGCCATGAGCATTGAGTTAGAACGTTTGAAGGTGACAAAGGGTTTCTTGATAACCAGAGGATCAAGAAAGCTTAAGTGAAAAAGATAAGAAATGAAAATGGTGATCAAGGATTTAAATAAGATTATTAGTCTCTAAGATGACGTTAAGTATCTTCTCGAGCCGTGAGAGTCAGCATTGAGAATCGAATCTCTCAGAGAAGTTGACAACTGTCATATTAGGTGCAAGGCTCAAGAATTTTAGGAAGAATCTTATCCTTGGAAGCAATTAAATGATCATGTGATGATTTTCGGAAGGAAGAGAAATCATCGGAAGAAGAATAAATTAAAAGGTTATGAATTGTAACAATGGAAGTTTGAAACATTGGATAGATATGAAACAGTGACAATATTATTACCGATCCTATCCATGTGTTGAGATAATCATTGAAAGAAACCAAGATTTCTTTATCAGTGGTTTATCAAAATCCATTGTTAGGACAATCTAAAAGAGATTATCCTTTTATATGTATGTAAAAAAAATTAATTAACATAATCTTAGCTATGTTTATTAACTCATATTTATCATTCCCAATTTTGCCACAAACTTAGAGAAAGTTGAGGAGTCTAAGGGCTTGGTAAATATATCAGCTATTTGGTCACCTGTAGAGACATGTTCTGGAACAATTAGTCCCTTTTCAAAACAGTCTCTAATGAAGTGATGCCCTATTTCAATGTGTTTAGTTTAGAATGATAGACATGATTCTTTATTATGTTTTTGGAAGCTTCACTGTCTATTAGAAGAGGTGTCTTTAATTCAGTTATTCCAAAGTCTTGCAGTTGGTATTGAAGCTAGAGAATTTGGGCAGTGTAATGAGCTGCTGCAATGTATTCAGCTTCAGCAGTTGAGTTTGACACTGAAGTTTGCTTATTGCTCTGCCAAGACACTAAGCAACCTGCAAGGAACTGACAACCTCCCGAAGTAGACTTCCTGGTGAGCGAGCAACCAGCATAATCAGATCCACTGGGATTGAGTAGTAACAGTTTCTAATGATGAAGTTCTAGATGTTGATGGTGGTTTCTAGCTTCCTACCTCCTTGTCCAAGCTTCAAGGGCTCCAATATCACCAATGATGAGTGAAATACCTTCAAGAGTGTTACCAAAGGCTTGGAATAGGTTTGGCAGAGGTTTTGGTCGAGAAAACAAGTGGAAGTTCGGAGAAAATGGGAAGGAAACGGGTAGAAAGCGAATAGGGTTGATATTTATAAATTTTGATCAACACAGCCTTCGCGTACCGCGAAGGCCGATCAAAAGCTTATCGCGTACCGCGGAGGAATTCGGGAGTCCTGACTCCCGGTTTGCTTCACGTACCGCGATGAGTCCATTATCATGTTTTTCGATTTTCGATGATTCGATTTTGCTCGTACTCGATTCCTAACGTTTATCCTAAACATATAATGCATGTTTAGCACATAATACAATAACACAATAACACATAAGTTTGATCACCAACGTTTGTGAAACTCGTGTGTCTGTTTCGATAATTCCTCGAATTATCTTTGAGAGTGTATGTTCGTGTTTTACGAAGTGTTTGCACGCTTGATTAATCATAATCAACGTGTAATGCACAATTCAATAATTCCCCGAATTATTGTTTTTTTAGTGTTTGTGTTTGCCACACTTGATTTCCAAAACCAATGTGCAATGTACGATTTAATAGTTCCTCGAACTATCGTTTCGCACTTGTGTGTGTTTGACTCATCTAATTAAACATAATTAAATGAAATGCAACAAGTATGAATGTGAAATACGTAAAGTGTAAGAGTTGCACTTTACCAGAAATTGACGGGTGTCACATCATCCCCTAGTTGAAAGAAATTTCGTCCCGAAATTTGGTTGTTGTTGGTAGTGTTTGAGAAGCAAAAGTGTTTGAGAAACAAAAATTTTTTGGTTGTCACATCATCCCCTTGTTGAAAGGAAATTTCGTCCCGAGATATTTGTTGTTGTCGGCGTTTGACGCTGTCTGTTTGTAGGACCAATCGGGAGCTCGGAAATAATCCGATTCCAACGGATATCTACTCGACATCCACTAGAATAGTGCGGAATCCTATTCCAGGGTTTTACAATCGAAATCAGCAGCAACCGTGGTGATCTGAGTGCGTAGGAAGGACGTATGAGTGAGAATCGAACACCACATGTCGTGAATCGAACTTGGACGTACAATGGCCGCTCAGATCTTCTAGCGTTTGACACTAAGTGCTCTGGGAAGAAGGAGGGCTCTCAAAAGTTGTTCTTGAAATGATTTGAACTTGTATTTGTAAGCTGTCATCATTCGGACGAATGAGTGGCCGAAGCAACTCATTCGGCGAATGACTTGGCCGAATGGACCAGTGAGTCGAATGAGTCATTCGGCGAATGACTCATTTGCTCGCCTATGTCATTCGCTAGGGCATTCATTCGGCGAATGACTTCATTTGTAGAGTCATTCGCCCGAATGGTCACAGTTCATACTTAAACATTGATAAACCACATCAAACAATCATATAATCAATAATAGATTTTAAGAACAATATATAAAGACAACTTCCATTAATAAATCTTGAACTTTACATGATGGTTAATACAAAATAGAACTAGGGACATATAGTGCATCTAGAATGTTGGAAGAGGGGGTGATATTTGCGCATCATCTGATCTTCACGCTCCCACGTGAATTCAGTCCGCGTTTCGAGTTCCATCAGACTCTGACGATCGGAATATGACTCTGTTTGAGTTGTTTGACCTCTCGGTCCATGATCTCTACCGGCTCTTCCACAAACCGTAGTTGCTCATCCACCTGGATCTCATCCAACGGAATTACAAGTGTCTCATCAGATAAGCACTTCTTCAGGTTCGAGACATGAAACACCTTGTGAACTCCATCGAGTTCGGCTGGCAAGTTGAGTTGGTATGCCACTGGACCAATCCTTAGGATCTCAAAAGGTCCAATATACTGTGGGTTTGGTTTGCCTCGTTTACCAAAAAGAATGACGACTTTCCATGGCGAAACTTTCAGAAGGAATTTGTCTCCTACCTGAAATTCCAAAGGTTTTCGCAGTTTATCAGCATAGCTCTTTTGACGATCGCGAGCTGCTGCCATGCGGTTTCTGATTTGCACGATTTTCTCTGTTGTTTCATGCACGAGTTCCGGGCCAGTGAGCTGACTGTTGTCCACTTCTGCCCAACAGATGGGTGATCGGCATTTCCTGCCATAGAGGGCCTCGAAAGGCGCTGCCTTGATGCTAGTGTGGTAACTGTTCTTGTAGGAGAACTCCACCAATGGTAGGTGAGTTTCCCAGCTGTTACCGAAGTCTACTACGCATGCTCGTAGCATATCTTCGAGAGTTTGTATAGTGTGTTCAGTTTGGCCATCGGTTTGTGGGTGGTATTTAGTACTTATCCAACCGCGTACCAAGCGACTTTTGTAATGATTTCCAGAAATTTGAAGTGAATCGAGCGTCTCAATATGAAATGATGGAGATCGGCACTCAATGTCGTGAGACTACTTCCTTAACATAGATCCTCGCTAGCTTCTCCATTTTATCGTTTTCCTTGATTTCAAGGAAATGTGCTGACTTGGTTAGTCGGTCCACAATTACCCTGATAGTGTCGCATCCACTAGGAGTACGGGGTAATTTGGTAATGAAGTCCATGGATATTTGTTCCCACTTCCACATGGGGATCTCAGGTTGTGTGAGTAATCCAGATGGTTTCTGGTACTCGATCTTGACTTTGCACAAGTCAAGCATTTGCCTACGTAGGTGGTGATGTCGGCTTTCATGTGTGGCCACCAATAGAGTATCTTCAGATCGTGATACATCTTATCTGATCCAGGGTGAATGGAATACTGGGATTTTTGAGCCTCTTCCATCACAAGGGCTCATAGGTTTCCGTGATGTGGAACCCAGATGCGTTCCATGAAATAATGTAAGCCATCGGCTTTTACCTTAACTTGTTGCTCCATTCCCCTCAGTGATTTAGCCGTTAGGTTTTCTGCTTTAAGTGCCTCCACTTGGGCAATACATATCTGTTTAGGGAGGTTGGGATCAATGGTGAGTTGTAAAGCTCGTACTCTCTTAGGTTTCGAAGTATTTTTCCAGCTTAAGGCATCGGCCACTACATTAGCCTTTCCCGGGTGATACTTGTTAGCACACTCATAGTTGTTTAGGAGTTCGAGCCAGCGACGTTGTCGCATGTTCAGTTCCTTTTGCTCGAATATGTGTTGGAGACTCTTGTGATCAGTGTATATCATACACTTTGTACCATACAGGTAGTGTCTCCAGATCTTGAGTGCGAATACCACGGCTCCAAGTTCCAAGTCATGGGCGGTGTAGTACTTCTCATGGACTTTCAGTTGTCGAGAAGCATATGCGATCACCTTATCTCGCTGTATCAGCACGCAGCCTAGCCCTTGTATTGAGGCATCGCAGTATACTACGAAGTCATCCGTTCCATTAGGAAGTGATAAGATAGGAGTTGAAATGCAGCTTCTTGTTTGTCAGTCCAATGGTATTTCTCGTCCTTATGGGTTAAAGCTGTGAGTGGTTGGGCTATCTTTGAAAATCCCTAAATAAATCGTTGATAATAGTCTTCCAAGCCTAGGAATTGTCGCACCTCAATTGGGGACTTTCGTGCTTCCCAGTTCTTGATCGCCACTATCTTAGATTTATCCACATGAATCCCTTATTAACATGACCCAGAAATTGGACTTCTCGAATCCAGAAGTCGCACTTTGAGAGTATAGCATACAACTTCTCTTTCCGTAGCAGTTCAAGAGCCAACTGGAGGTGCTCCTTGTGTTCTTCCTAAGTCTTCGAGTAGATGAGAATATTATCTATGAACACAATGATGAACTTATCTAGATAAGGTTTGCACACTCTACTCATGAGATCCATGAATACTACGAGTGCATTTGTCACCCAAATGGCATGACCAAAAACTCATAATGGCCATACCGAGTGTGAAAAGCTGTCTTTGGGATGTCTTCCTCTTGAATTCTTAGTTGATGGTATCCAGATCGCAGATCGATCTTTAAGTAGTAATTTGATCCCTGCAGTTGATTGAACAGATCGTCGATGCGAGGTAAGGGATAATGGTTCTCAATTGTTACTTTGTTTAGCTCACGGTAGTCGATGCACATACGAAATGTTCCATCCTTCTTTTTCACAAAAAGTACTAGAGCTCCCAAGGGTATGAAGCTTGGTCTAATAAAACCTTTGTCCAACAACACTTGCAGTTGATTGGACAGTTCCAACATCTCCGAAGGTGCAAGTCGATATGGTTCTCGTGCGATGGGTGTTGTTCCCGGTGCAAGGTCTATGCGGAACTCCACTTGTCGAGGTGGTGGTAGTCCTGGTAGATCCTCAGGGATAGTCGCATATGACTGGGATGTTTTCTATTCTTTTCTCTTCTTCCGTCTTGTGGTGATAAGCGCCAAAATGGCTGTGTATCCCTTTCGTAAGCATTTGTGAGCTTTTATGCACGAGATGATGCTTAAGAGAGTGTCGCTCCTTTCACCATTGATAGCGAAGGTTTCTCCGCTAGGGAGAGGTATGCGCACAACCTTGTCGTGGCAAATGATTTCGGCTTGTTTTTCAGATAGCCAATCCATACCCACTACGATATCAAAACTACCTAGTGTAACTGGCATGAGATCAATCTTAAATTTGTTGTTAGCTAGCTCTAGTGTGCATTCTCTCAGAATGTGCTTAGTTACAATCAATTTACCATCAGCTAGCTCTACTGTATATTCAACCTTTAAGGGTGTTGGTGTAATGGCAAGTATCTCACTAAAATCCTTAGATATAAAGCTTTTCTCAGCTCCAGTATCAAATAATACAGAAGCATAATTATCGTTTAAGAGATACATACCAGTTGCAAGGTTGGGATCCCTTCTGGCCTCTTTTGCCCCAATCACAAAGGCTCTTCCCTTCGGACCGTTGTTGTTCCCATTATTATTGTTGTTCTTCAAATGTGGGCAGTCCCTTTTGAAGTGCCCTGGCTTTCCAGATTCGAAGCAGCCCTTCGGTGCTTCAAGTTGTTGTTGTTGTGGCTGTGGGGTCTTCGCTAGTATCTCGCCTCTACAATCCTTGGCGAGATGTCCTCCTTTGCCACACCGTTGGCATCGAATAGAGCCGCATTGTCCCAAGGCATGATGTAAGTTGCATTTGTTGCACTTGGGGTGTTTCCCTACATAGGCTCCAGGATTCTGGTTGGTTGGAATGGGTGGTGCGTAAGCCGGGGATAACCCAAACTTACGTTGCTGTGGTGGTGGTTGGAGAGTGGGAGTTTTGCTCTCGGTGCTATCCCATTTGCGTTTGTTGTCAGTGGTTGTGGTTACAGCACCACAGGGTGGCAAGAGTCCCTGTGCAACTGCCGAGTCAGTGAGCTTGTGGGTTAATCGCACGGCTTGTTGCATGGTGATGGGGTCAGCAGAGAGTACCATGCTCTGAATTTGAGGTGGTAGTCCCTCAATATACTTCTCTATGTGCTTGTAGGGTGGGGTTACCATTCTCGGGCACAGGTGTAACACCCCGACCGATGGCGGAAACGCCGGGATGCCACGAGGGATGTGTAGATTGTTCAAAAGCTCGTGGGCATCTAATTAAATCATCACATATCATTTAATTCAACCAAAATAATTACACAAAAATCATGTCTATCATGAATCAATTACATCGAATACAAAGGAGATTTAGCTAAACTAACTAAACTCTAAACGCCAGAAATTTAGTTAATTAGCTAAGTCCAAGAATCCTATGTGATGATGTCCAAAATAGAAGATATCATCCTCTTCAACCTACATGTTTTCATTACTTGAAACATGTATGAAAATCAAGTGTCAACTACGAAGTAGTTGGTGAGTAATCACAAGTTTTATACTTAAAAAGGTTTTAGAAACATGGATTTAAAAGTTTGTATTTGAAAATGGTTTTATAAAATGTTTTGAATAGAACGAGTATAAAAATTTATGGTCTTCCTGAGACAATCCATATGAATACCTGTATGAGATAATCCAACACACCTCCCAACACAACAATCAAACATTCAATCAACACATAACCACATAACAATTAAGTCGTAATCAATCATAGATAATCATAGTCAATAATAAGTAACCAAACACATAACTATTCAACCAATCTCAACATTAATAATCTCAAATAATATCTGTGACAATACATGGACATTTTGTAATTAACATAAGTTAAAGACAAGATCCATGGAGTGGCCGCTAACCACGTGACAATACATGAAGTCAAAGCAATTAACCGAAGTCAAAGGCAATGATTCACGGAGTGGAAACAATCCACGTGACAATACATGAAGTCAAAACGATTAACCGAAGTTAAAGGTAATGATTCACAGAGTATGTGACAATACATGTAATCTTTGTTATTGACAGAATTCAATGACAATGTTTACACAGATTTATAATAATCAGCAATAACCCATTATAATGATAATCCATAATAGTGATAATCCATAATATGAATATCGTAATGATAAACAGGTATTATCCTTGTATTATCAAAATAATATTTAAACTGGTATACATGTTTCACCTCCGAGTTTTAAAACAAAACAGTTTAAAGAAAGGAAGGTTATGAGAACTCACCTGAGTTCCTAGATTTAGTATTCTTGTAATATCCGCGCTCGCGTACGTAACTCAAGTCAACTCAAAGATCTGTAAATTCAATATGTGATCATGTTTATAAGTACCTGCGTCTTGTTAGTATTGGATGTTCATCTTGATTTACTTTAATCTCCTAAGTATTTTTATTCACTTTATTCATTTCATTAAACTTTAAATAATTACTCAATAGTTTATAGTAATCCTCCTTAAAATGTAATTTAAGCTTTTTGATAGCTTAAATCATTCTATGGTATTAGCTAGTTGTGATGTAATATAATTATTTCCATAAATATGTGTATCCCATAGTCATGACCTAATTCATGTACATATTAATGCATACCTACGTGATCGACCAAATTTTTCCCATTAAGATGTATATATGTTCCCATTCAAGAATATTAACCCTTGTCCTACATATATCTATACCCACCTTTGCATGCACTTTTAATTGGTTTGTCATAATAAATTGAACTCTACGAAATTTCAATCTAAGTTTTAAGAGATCCATATTAATTTAATCCTTATAAATATTCATCATACAAAATCTTAAGGTTTCTAAACTTATATTTATTAAGAAAATGACAATTTACATTTCCCATTCATGCATAAGTGGGTATATATATACTTACATGATCTTGATTCCTTGGGTTAATCCAAATCTTAGTTTTAAGGGTCCTTGGGTTTTTTCTAATCACAGGTCAGCGAACCCTAGGCCTGAACAAAGCCTAGGTTCGGCAAACATATTCAGGGTTCGCAGCCTTTAAAGGTTCGGCCAAGGTCCAGTCGCATAGCTAGGGTTCGCCTGTGTAGGTTCATAGCCATGGAGGGTTCGGCTGAACTTAGATCGACAACCATAGGTTCGTCGAGCTTCATGGGTTCGGCTGGCATGTCCTAAGGTTCGTAGAAATGCATGGTTTGTGGCAACAAAAGGGTTCGTGGCCAGTGGAGGGTTCGGTGGTGAACAAGGGTTCGGCCACCCTAAGGGTTCGGCTACCCTTGTCTTTACCGCCCAAGAAGGTTCGTATCTCACTAGTTCAGCTGTAAGGTTTGTTCCTTGTGATGTCGATGACAGCAGGTTCGGCTGAATCAAAGAGGGTTCGGCCAACGAGTGAAGGGTTCGGCCCCTATCCCAGGTTCGCCACATGCATTTCCTTCTTCTTCCCTAGGAACCAAACCTGTTCACATCTTCAACATCAAGCTCCGACCAGTGCAACGTTCAATCAAGGTTTTCCCATTACTGATCCTATGTTGCTTTAGTGTTTTTAAGTGTTCTAGTTCGGTTAAAGTTTCAACAAGTTATAGAGTTCAATATCTACTACAAAACCATGAATAAACGTTAGATTTACCTCTATTTGTTGATCAAAAGCAGGATTTCCTAGTATCTTCTTGTACCTCTTGATCACATGAACGCGTAGGCTCCAAGATCACTTGATTTCGTCGAGAAACGAGCGAGAAAACTTAGAGAGAAGTTAGAGAGAGAAAGGGTGTGCTTTTTTGTGAGCTAGTGAGAGAGAGATGGAGATGGAAATGAAAGAGAGAAAGGTTTTTAATCTTTCCTACATCGCGTATTGTTCCCACGTGTCCGGTCTCGTTTTATCGCGATAATTCTTACAAATGCTCGGTTATGCTCGTAATCATAATTAAAACATTAAAGTGTTTAAATAATCATATTTCGTTTTAAATCAAATGGATTTAAATGAAATCGTTTAAATAAAAGGTTTCCGTTTAATTTCGTTAAATCAATTATTTAATAAATTAATTTATTCGGATTCGTTTTAGGTTGTGATTCCTAATAAACGTTTTTAGTTTATTTTTCATATTTTATTATCGTTAAATATTATTTAATCATCTAGTCGAAACGCGTTACTTACGTACGTATTCGTAAAGATCGTCACCTTTGCGTATCCAACGCTCGTATCGTATTTCGATTTCATTTACGATTTATAGAATATCGTTTCAGAATATTATACTTAATAATTATATCCGTGTGAATCGTCACCCACGCGAATACATTTATTAAGTTAATATTTCTGAATTAATATTCGTGTTTAAATCATATACGTAACCTCACCTTCGCGTAATATTATTCTCATTATCTTATTATTTTAAATATTAAAATTCCCAATCCAAAACCCACTAAACCAAGTCACTGACACATCCATGAATGCCCGAAATATGCATATGTATAGGGCATATGCAGAGGTAGATCGTAACCTCCCCTACACCGTCCCACCGCTATTTCGATAAACCATGACCATGTGTCCTTGACTACGTTTGGCAACCAAACCATAACAAACTCCCCGTTCCTTTCTATTCAACCCAAATCCATAATTATTAATAATATAACCGTGATAAACTCTCTGGTTCTGTTTAGTTGAATTACAACTAAACTCCCCATGGTTTACGCGTATAATATGTGTTCTAAACATGTACACCAGTAACAGTGATAATCATCAAATAATATCAACAAATAATTCTTTATCATTAATAATAATAAATCTTAGGTCGTCACATTACAATCGTACGGATGTACGGACAGCCAGAAGTACAGTGATGTTACAGTCTCCCCTAGTTAAAAGAATTCCGTCCCGAAATTCAACTAGGAGTGACCGTAGTAAATAAGTGTGGGTACTTAAGCTTCATCTGATGTTCTCTCTCCCAGGTGAATTTTGGACCCCGCTTCGATTCCCAACGTACTTTGACAATTGGAATTCTACTGCGTTTGAGCTTTTTAACCTCACTATCCATTATCTCCACTGGTCTTTCAACAAAATGCATGGTATTATCGATGCGAATGTCATCGAGTGGCACCTGAAGATCCTGATCAGCTAAGCACTTTCTTAGATTGGACACGTGAAACGTTGGGTGCACGTTACTAAGTTCAGGAGGAAGTTCCAACTTATAGGCAACCTTCCCGATCCGTTCAAGGACCTTAAAGGGCCAACATATCGTGGAGCAAGCTTCCCCTTTTTTCCGAATCGAACAACGCCCTTCCAAGGCGACACTTTTAACAATACCATATCTCCCACTTCAAACTCTAAAGGTTTTCTTCGTTTATCCGCGTAGCTCTTCTGTCGACTGCGAGCAGCTAACAGATTGTCACGGATCTGGCGGATCTTGTCAGTCGTTTCCTGAATAATCTCTGGACCAGTGATCTGCGAATCGCCGACCTCGATCCAACAAATAGGTGACCGACATTTACTGCCATAAAGAGCTTCAAACGGCGCCATACCAATGTTCGCGTGATAACTGTTGTTATACTAGAACTCAACCAATGGTAGATGGCTATCCCAGTTTCCACCAAAATTGATGACACAAGCTCTTAACATGTCTTCCAATTTTTGAATCATTCTCTCCATTTGACCATCCGTTTGGGGATGATAAGAAGTGCTAAGATCCAGTCTTGATCCAAAGGCTTCATGAAGTGATTACCAAAATCGTGCCGTGAAACGAGCATCACGATCCGATATTATACTCAAGGGAATACCATGTCGGCTAACTATCTCATCAATGTAGATACGAGCTAACTTCCTCACAGGGTACGTCTCGCGTATCGGTAAGAAATGAGCCAACTTGGTCAATCTATCAACTATTACCCAAATGCTATCCTTTCCGTTTGTGGTTCGTGGGAGTTTAGTAATGAAATCCATAGAGATGTTCTCCCACTTCCACATCGGTATCTCTGGTTGTAATAACAATCCCGAAGGTCGCTGGTGTTTGGCCTTGACTTTGGCACAGTTATGGCACTTGGACACATACTCAGCAATATCCTTCTTCATTCCAGGCCACCAGTACAAGCCCTAAGGTCTTGATACATTTTATCGGAACCTGGATGAATTGAGTAATAAGACTTATGAGCTTCATCCATAATTTCATCCTAAGATCACCCATGTCCGGTATCCATAATCGATTCAAGTAATACATCAAACCATCATCCTTAGTTTCCAATAATATTTCAGCCCCACAAGACATCTCATTTTTCAAGTTATCCTGAGCTAATGAGTGTTGTTGGGCTGTGAGTACATCATTTCGGAGACTAGTATGCACTCGGACACTATGGATTTGAACTTGACTTTTGCGACTAAGCGCATCTGCTACTACATTTTCTTTACCAGGATGATAGCGAATTTCACAGTCATAATCATTCAACAGTTCAACCCATCTCCGTTGTCTCATATTGAGCTCTTTCTGATTGAGAATATGTTGCAAACTTTTATGATCAGTAAAGACTACACACTTAGTGCCATACAGATAATGTCTCCATATCTTCAAGGCAAACACGACTGCACCAAGTTCCAAGTCGTGTGTAGTGTAGTTCTTCTCGTGAATTTTCAGTTGTCTTGATGCATAAGCCACAACCTTTCCCCGTTGCATGAGGACACAACCGAGACCTAGATTGGATGCATCACAATAAACCACAAAATCATCATTTCCATCAGGCAGTGTCAAGACAGGAGCATCACAAAGTTTCTGCTTCAGAGTGTGAAATGCCTCTTCCTGCTTTGTTCCACACTCATAAGGTTTATTCTTTTGAGTCAAAGAAGTGAGAGGGACAGCAATCCTGGAGAAATTCGAAATGAACCGCAGATAGTAACCGGCAAGCCCGAGAAATGATCGAATCTCTGTCGGTGTCTTCGGTGTACTCCATTTCTTCACTGCATCAATCTTTGCAGGATCTACGTGAACACCACTTTCATTGATTATGTGTCCCAAGAATTGAACTTCCTTAAGCCAAAATTCACATTTGGAGAATTTGGCATACAGTCGCTCTTCTCTCAGGATCTCCAAAACCAACTTAATATGTTTCTCGTGTTCTTCCTTGGTCTTCGAGTAGATCAGAATATCATCAATGAATACAATCACAAATTTATCCAAGTATGGCCTACAAACACGGTTCATGAGGTCCATGAAAACCGCAAGTGCATTGGTAAGGCCGAAAGGCATTACCAGAAATTCATAGTGGCCATATCTTGTTCTGAAAGCTGTCATGGGAATATCATCATCATGCACGCGAAGCTGATGATACGCAGACCTAAGATCGATTTTTGAAAACCATGCCGAGCCCTGAAGCTGATCAAAAAGATCATCGATACGCGGCCGTGGATATCGATTCTTAATTGTGAGTTTGTTTAATTCGTGATAATCGATGCACATTCGGAATGACCCGTCCTTTTTCTTGACAAACAGGACCGGTGCACCCCATGGTGGATGGCTCCGACGAATAAATCCTTTGTCGGTCAGCTCTTGCAGCTGGCTCGCCAATTCTTGCAATTCTGAAGGCGCAAGTCTATAAGGAGCTTTGGCGACAGGGTTCGCACCAGGTACTAAGTCAATTCGAAACTCTACTTGACGTTCTGGTGGAAGACCTGGCAAATCGTCTGGGAATACTTTTGGAAAATCTCGTATCACTGGTACATCCTTTCATCGATAAACATCTGAACGAATCTAGGATACATATAAAATTGATCCTTAGCCTTTGTGATTTAATCAGACATGTAGCGAAAGATCATCCCAGAAAAATTGAACGGTTTGTTCAATATTAGGGCAACCATTGCTGATCTCATCAGATCCCTGAGCTCGTCAAAAGTTCCTTTCCTCATGCTCAGGCAATGTAACAACACATGAGCCAAAAACTTGTACTGGAGTGGAAGCTTGCCCTTCTTGACTGAAATGGAGTTGTAAGCTCCAAAATATTTGATGCGTAAAAAGCTTCCCTTGATGCACCTCACTAGTATGAGAGTCATACTAGCAGGCTCACCCCCAAACTGTAACACCCTCCGAATGTCAGCCTCAGATATTCGAAGTGCTTGCCCTAGCACATTCACATCAATCACATACTCATCATCCACAGAAATAAGTCGAGTTGACTCCCAGAAGCTCTGGATATGAGATCGATAAATATGACAAGAGTTGGAGATGGCGTAATAGATCCTTGATCGACGAAGAAACTCGATCATTGGTCAAAAGTCTTGGCCATTCCGAGTAATAGGATCAAGATAAGCACAAACATTATGTTTGTGACCAAAGGTTAAGTTCGCCATTTCTACAATCAGAAATAAAACACAATTAGAAACAAAAATTAACAAAATTAAAAATATCAAAAAATTCTAAGCATAGACCAGCGAACCTATCCCTTTAGAAAAACCTGTTAACCAGATAAACCTTTTTGAACGAACCTTCTGATAAACGAACCTTATACTGAACGAACTTTCTAATGAACGAACCTTCTGATGAACGAACCTCAGAATGAACGAACCTTCAATCAAACGAACCTGTTGGTCAAACGAACCTTGACCAAAAGGTTCGGTTCTTTTGAAATCCAAAGGTTCGCCATGAACCTATCAGGTTCAGACGAACCATCAAGGTTCGGCGAACCTTAGTTCATTCAACAAACCTGTTCATCCAGCGAACCTTTTTCAATTTTCAAATCAAAATTTTAAATCTTCAAGTTAGAAGATAAAACTTTACACCCAGGTTCGAAACATACCGATGAACAATATTTACAAAAACAGTGTGCTCAGAATTTAAAATTTAATGGGTTTTTGTTCAGTCTAACAGATCCGATCTAAAAATCCTAAAACCTCTCAGATCTCTCAATCTAGCCGGTGAAATCCAATAATATCTACCTAGATATGATCAGCAAGTGATTACGAATCTAAAGAAATCAATGAAAAGTTTTGGGAGTTCGGAATCGAAAATTGAAAAAATTCTTCTTGCAGGTTCGTCGGCGTGTAAACAGATGAAAGTGACGAACCCGTATCATGAACCTTATATTTATACTCACGAACCTTTTCAGACGATCCTTTCAAAACGAACCTCTTCTGCAAACCTTTTCAGCGAACCATTTCAAACGAACCTTTCCTACGAAACTTTTCTACGTTTCAAACGAACCTTTTATGCGAACCTTTGCAGCGAACCATTTCAAACGAACCTACAAAGCGAACCTAGTCAGCGGACCTAGTCAACGAACCTAGTCAGCGAACCTAACTAGCGAACCTTTCTCAGCGAACCTTCTTACAAACACCTGTCGAACCTTTTGAAAAATTTGATTTTACTTATTTAACGCATCGGCAAGAAATGTGCAGATTTCGTTAAACGATCAATGATAACCCAGATCGTATCATGACCACTGGAAGTGCGGGGTAGCTTGGTAATGAAGTCCATAGCTATTTGTTCCCACTTCCAGAGCGGAATCTCAGGCTGTTCCAGTAGACCAGACGGTCTCTGGTGTTCCGCCTTTACCTTTGCACACGTAAAACATTGACTGACGTACTCGTCTATGTCTTTCTTCATCCCAGTACACCAATAAAACCCACGCAAGTCTTGATACATTTTATCAGCACCCGGATGAACAGAGTATTTAGTCTTGTGTGCTTCGTCGAAGATAAGTTTTCTCAATTCATCTACCGCCGGAATCCATATACGATCCTGGTAGTAGATCATTCCATCAGGCTTAGTATCTAAATGTTTCTCTGCTCCGCAATCGAGTTCTTTCTTCAAGTTTCCTCTGTCAACTGACTCCTGTTGTGCTTGAACGATTTCGTCTCTTAAGCTTGTCTGCACAGTCATCCCCATAGCTCTAACGCGTAAGGGTTTGACCCGTTCCTTCCGACTCAAGGCATCAGCTACACAATTCGCCTTTCCCGGATGGTACTTGATCACACAATCGTAATCATTCAGAAGTTCTACCCAACGGCGCTGTCGCATGTTGTGTTCCTTCTGATCAAAGATGTGCTGCAAACTTTTGTGATCAGTAAATATGGTACACTTGGTGCCATATAAGTAATGTCTCCAAATCTTCAGCGTGAAGATTACAGCTCCCAATTCAAGATCATGAGTAGTGTAATTCTTCTCATGAACTTTTAACTGTCTTGATGCATAGGCGATAACTTTGTCCCGTTGCATCAGTACGTAACCAAGTCCCTGATGGGATGCATCACAGTAAACGACAAAGTCGTCACATCCTTCTGGAAGTGATAGGATTGGAGCATTACATAACTTTTGCTTCAGTGTTTGAAAAGCATCTTATTGTTTCTGCTCCCAAACAAACGATTCACTCTTCTGAGTTAACTTAGTGAGAGGCAAAGCTATCTTAGAAAAGTTCGAGATGAACCTTCTATAATAACCTGCCAATCCCAGAAAAGTTCGTATCTCTGTTGGCGTCTTCGGAGTGTCGCAGTTCTTTATCGCTTCAATCTTGGCGGGATCTACGTGTATTCCCTCACTGTTGACTATGTGACCAAGAAACTGAACTTCTCTTAACAAAAATTCATATTTAGAGAACTTGGCATAAAGCTTCTGTTCTGTCAACAGTTCCAAGATCTTTCTGAGATGTTGCTCATGTTCTGCTTTGATCTTGGAATAAATCAGTATGTCATCAATGAAGACAATAACAAACTGATCTAAATACGGCTTGCACACTCGGTTCATGAGGTCCATGAAAACCGCTGGTGCATTTGTTAATCCGAAAGGCATTACCATGAATTCATAGTGCCCGTATCTAGTTCGAAATGCCGTCTTTGGTATGTCTTCTTCTTGAACTCTAAGCTGATGGTAACCAGACCGCAAGTCAATCTTTGGGAAGTATTGAGCTCCTTACAGTTGGTCAAACAAATCATCAATCCTCGGCAGTGGATACCGATTCTTGATAGTCAGTTTGTTCAGCTCCCTGTAGTCGATGCACATTCTAAACGATCCGTCTTTCTTTTTCACGAACAAGACCAGAGCTCCCCAAGGTGAGTAGCTCGGTCTGATGAATCCTTTATCCAATAACTCCTGCAACTAATTCGACAATTCCTGCATCTCCGAAGGTGCTAACCGGTAAGAAGATTTAGCAACAGGAGTTGCTCCAGGAACCAAGTCGATTCGAACCTCTACCGGTCGCACAGGAGGCAAACCTGGCAGATCTTCAGGGAACACTTTTGGATATTCTTTTACTACTGGTACGTCTTGTATCTTCTTCTTGACTTTCTCTTTTTCCACTACATGTGCCAGGAAAGCTACACACTGCTTCTGTAAACACTTACGCGCCTTTATGCAAGAAATGATTTTGACACTTCGTTTTGCTTGATCCCCTCTGACTTCCAATACACGATCATTTGGCAGTGGAACTCGAAGCAGCTTCTCGGAACAGACAACTTCTACTCGGTTAGAGGAAAGCCAATCCATTCCAACGATAACGTCGAAACTACCCAACTCCATCGGTATCAAGTCGATAGAGAATGTATGACCGTTAAGTGTCAACGGGCAATTTCTGTATACTGTACTAACTGTGATCTGTTTTCCGTTAGCTACTTCTATAATATAAGGGGAGTCTAACTGTTCTTCTAAAGAATCTAGTTGGCATGCAAAATTGACAGAGATAAAACTCTGATCCGCACCAGTGTCAAATAGAACAGATGCATAAAAGTCATGTAAGAGAAACGTACCAGTGACCGCATTTGGGTCCTGGCGTGCAGCTGGTGCTCCAATAACAAAAGGTCTTCCATGAGGAGCTTAAACTGCTTGTTGAGCCTTCTTCGGGCAGTTCTTTGCAAAGTGGCCTTGTTCGCCACAATTGAAGCATCCACCGTTGTTCAGATTGGCGGGTGGAGGGAGAGCCTAAGCAGCATTGTTGACTGCTTGGTGAGGTGTCATTCAACAATATTGGACCCAATGGCCCTTTCTTCCACACCCAGTGCATTTCTTGCAAGGGTTGTTAGCAGCATGATGGTATTGACATTTGGGACACAAAGGATATGCACCAATGTAGGGTCTCTTGTTGGGGTTTGTTGGTGCAGCTGTTACTTGTTGGAGAGGGGTGGCCATCGTGTAGTTCTTGATGACCTTTTGCTTCTTCTTGGGTTGATGATGGGGTCTCTTTGACGACTCTTCTTTGTTCTTACCAGTATCATCCTCTTTCTTCAGAACTCCAGAAGCAACCATCAGATCGGTGAGTTTCCCAGACAAACTCACGGCAGATTACACAGTAGTAGGGTTGGCTGAAACAACCATGCCCTGAATGCAGGCAGGAAGTCCACCCACATATAGTTCCATTCTCTTCTCCAATGTTGGTACCATGTCTAGTACCAAAGCAACTAACTCGTGGTAACGAGTAGTGTACCCCATGTGATTGCCCCTTTCATCACATGGTTGGATAGCTCAATCTCTAGTTTCTTCAACTCGTTCTTAGGGCAAAATTCTGTTCTCAGTAGCGTCTTGAAATCTTCCCACCACTTGCCCATTTCCCTTCCTCGGGCGTTGATCTGACCGTTCCACCAGGTCAGAGCCCGTTTGTTGAACGTTCCAGCTGAGTAACGGACTTTGTGATGTTCGGGGCAACTGCAAAGATCCAAGGTCGTCTCGATCTTCTCAATCCATTGGATTAATTCGACGGCACCTTCAAACCCACTAAAGCTGGGTGGTTTACATCCTACAAAGGACTTGTAGGAGTAATGAGAAGAACCTCCAGTATTTCCACTGGCTTCCCTGAATGAATTGCCAGTGTTGTTGATCTCGTTACGGAGACGGTTGAACATCTCTGGTATCGCCTCTTTCATCTGATTGGTCATCTGACTGCTCAGTAAAGTCACCAAAGCGATGGTGGTAGGATCCAGTATGGGTGTTGTGCCTGACCCAGATGCTTGGGTTAGTAATGGAGGAGGAGGCGGTGGAGGAGGTGGCGGTGGCGAGTCAGCTGGTGATGGCGTTGAGGAATGTGGAGCTAGATCTTGCAGCGGTGGTGGAGGCAACGAACGAGTCTGTCTTCTTGGCGGCATTCTAATCATAACCAAAGTAGTATTGGTTAGTGCAATGATCGAATGCAGAAGACACAATTCAATAAAGTCTTAATCCTTAAATTCTCTACATGCAGGTTCCCTAGGTTATAGTCTAGGCCAAACCGTTAAAACATGTTACCTATATTTCCCTATAACCATTGCTCTGATACCAATCTATCACACCCCGAGCCGGCAGGGTAGGATCGAGTTTCCCCGTTGGGCAGAAGGTTCCCGGGGCGCGATATCGTGAATGATAATCGTGATGATCAGATTGTTTACATGGCACATGATATAAATGAGAAATGCTAAATAGATTATAATTACAAAGTTAAATTACATCCGTATCGTTCATAATTTAACAATGTAATTCCAATCATAAACATCATAAATTTCTATCTTGTATTTACACAAGATATACAAAATGATCTTTATAATGATGTTTCCAAAAGTTTGCAGGTCCAAAATACTAAGTCTTCTATTTGAAGTCCTAGTCCAGAAGTAATGACTTCCTAATTGACCTGTTCGTCACCTGAGAAGTCATGCAAAAAGATCAAGTCAACACATGGTTGGTGAGTTCATATAGTTTTGTAAATTGTAAATGATTTGAAAACTACTTTCGGTAAAGACCCTAATCTCATTAACACCACATGTATCATCCAGATTGGTATGCTTATATATAGGGCATACCCTGAGTCGAGGCTACAACCCCGCCCAGACGCCATCCCACCACATACTAATCCGCATAGGACATTGTTGTTAATGATAATTAAGCGTTTTACCCTACCATTTACCCATTATTCTTATGTCCTCAGTTCCTGTACTTACAATCATTTGAAACCTCCATTGATTTCATAAGTTTATCATACAAATATGATTCAATCACAGCAATTGTTGAAACAGATATAAATGCTTAATTAAATAATTAAATAAACATTTAATAAAATCTAAGTCCTAATGATTGGGGCCTTTGGTCAACTCGAGTAGACTAGTCTGTCAATCAAGGTACTTAGTAGTTAGGAGATCTGTAAATATCATCAAGCATGCGACCCAAACTCAATCAGTCTAGCTAGGACATCTTTTGAGATTTAGGATTTCATTGACCGTTTGACCGTCTGACCGTTTGACCGTATGACCGTTCACATGCTATCTTTGAATATTTCCCAGATGTCCCTCAAAATAGTTCTTTGTACTTAGTTCTTTGAAATAGATCGTTTGTTCATTGACCACACCTTCTTGAAATAGATCGTTTGAAAATAGATCGTTAGTTCTTTGAAATAGACCTTTGAAAATAGTTCTTTGTTTGAGATCTTTAGTTCATTGAAATAGTTTCTTTGCTTTGAATAAGTTCTCCTAGACAGAAGTCTAGAATAACAGTTATACATGTCAACCTATACAAGTAAAAACATTTAAGTAAACAATTTAAATAAAGCGGTTTACACATGCTTCTCAGCCCCGCGTTTTAAAACAAAAATGCTAGGAAAGGGGCCAATGAACTCACTTGTGTTGCTAAGTATAGGTTACCCCAGATAATGTGCGCTCGTTGTTTGTAGCTTAAGTATCTTCAATCACCTGAGTTGTTTTAAGAAATTCGAATATGATAAGTCGTTATAATAGACGAGTACTAGGTTTTTAGTCTCGGTGTGCAACTAAGTGTCCGAAATTACTAATGTGCTTCTAATACTCCTTCTATCTAGCCTAAAACATTACCCATAATTAAACCTTGATCCCACAAGTGGTCATTACAAGTCCTTAGTTAAATTGTATTTAAATTGTTTCATTCAATTATTTAGAAACATCATTTAATATAATTTAAAAAAGTTTATAATTTAATTCCTTCCGTTCAAAACTTAACTAATCGATTTAAAGAAAAGGATGTTTAACATATGATGAGCTTAGATTAAGCATATTTATAGTCTTTGTGCGTTCCATGATTCTTTAATCTCTTATGAGAGCAACCCATCCTAGGTAATTCAAAAGAACGACCCAATGTGGTTGTACGTTCTCATGAATTGTCTAAGTATTGGATGTTAATAACCCTTAGACATCCCTTTACTTAGACTATAGTCTTGATCTCCCATGAATTCTCATTTGTTTTATGCTCAAAATGATATCCACAACCTTACTTGGATGTTAATAAGGTTTTAAATAAACTTTTGTTATTCAAAGAAACCCTAATGTTACCCCCATGCACACACACCATGCATAGGGTTTACGTGGGTGTTCCCATGCACACACATCCTCAACCCATGCAATTCATATGTCCAGCCCCTTAGTTATAGTTGGTAGTTTACACCCCCCCTTTTTTTATTAGCCGAAGGTCCTTAGCCGAATCAACTAGGGCGAATGGCCATGGGCCGAACCTGGCTGGCGAAAAGAGTTTGGTCGAATGAGGCCTAGGGGCGAATGTGGTTGTGGCCGATTGAATGGCTTTGGTTCGGCCGAAAGGGGGTGGGCGAATGAATAGGGTGTCGACCGAATAGGGAGCCGAATGTAGACTGTTTCGGCGAGGAGTCTTTCGGTCGAATGTGGCTGCTTCGACCTTCTCATTCGGTGAGCCGGGTTAGGCCATTCGGCCGGTCTACTTTCAAGCAGGTGCAGCCATGGAGTTCGTGCCAATCGACCATGGTTCGTCCCAACACTTGTTCAAGCAGGTGCAGCCATGGAGTCCGGTTTTGTCCAGGTTCGTTCGGTTTCGCGTGTTTTCGCGTAGAAGCGTCGGTTTCTCGTCGTTTTCGTTACAAAACGACTCGATCTTAAATTAGAATTACTAAAATTATTTTAGATTGTGATTCCTAATAAATTAACTAAATACCTTTTATTTATTTAATTTTCAAAAATATTTAATTAACTGTGTAAATTGAATCGTACGGTCGTCGCGCGTATTCGTTCGAATCGTCACCCGTACAAACACGCCGATAACTATACTTTTCGAAATTGTTTTATAATTAATGGATATCATTCAGAACGTTAAACTTCCAGATTTATTCGTACAGATCGTCACCTGTACGAATAATCTGTCAGTTTAGCATTCACATAACGACATCCATGCTGTTTTGTTATGTAAAGTCTCACATACGTTTATACATAATAAGATCCTAACACATAATCACCTGATGGTTCTGTAATGTCAGATAATTATCTGACTAATGAGCCGTTGTTCTGAACTTTGTTTTCTGAACTGATTCTGTATTGGTTCGTTGATGACATGAAATGACAATGAAACATGAAATGAATATGATAAACAATGAAACACATATAGTTCTTACCTGCTTACTGTTCGTTTTAATGTAGAGATCACTATTCCGGTGACGTTTCCGGTGCTGATGTTACACCATCTACCTCATGGAAATGAAAGTCTCAATACATAAACATGCAAGGGATAATAAGGAAAATCATCTTGGATTTAGCACACTTGACTATGTTCGATTAACCTAATCTTATTCTTCTCACAAAGACTTGAACTATATACTAAACATTCAAGATATACTAACAAACCATCACCTCACGGCTATTGAATTTGGTTAAACATTTAATTCATTTGTGACCTAATCATCATTCCTATGAATCACTACGTCTAGTAATCCATCCACAAATCAAGAACACCAAGTAATTGACATAGCATGCACCTATTACAGGAAAGACATTCTCCAAAGCACATGAGGAATCGATAACCCAAATCACAAACAACATAAATATTCATACACATCCAAGAATCTCAAACAAATCATTATATCACTGAAAAAACCAAACTTGTTCCACAATCAATCCTCACAATAGTAAAACATGCATATTATAAAACCCTAGGTCGTCTAAAAGGTTTAGCCACAAATCATCATGAATAAATAGGAAGAAGTAGTGTGTAAACCAATATCAAACATCATTCAAATGTATAGAACAAGAAAGAAATCGAAACCAATCGTTATACACCCTTCAAATCCCGATTCTAGAGCTTCCAAATGAAAGATCTCGCCTCCTTTGTCGTTTACAGCTTCTTGGTCGCCTCCTAACCTCGTCTCCAGTCGTCAGTAACCCTAGAAATTAAGTCCCCAGCCGTTTTTATTTGTCAAATTCGAATTTCTAAAGATTTCACCCTTTCGCGCTACACGAAGGCCATCAGAAGATCCATCGCGTTACGCGACGACTCTCGCTACCCGACAAAAGAGTTGGGTCAACCCGCAATCTTTAAACAAGGGCATTTCTAACTTTTCCACCTATACACCCTTCGCGCTACGCGACAACACCCAAAATCCAGATTTTTCTTCTTTTGTTCTTGGGTCCGTTCTCGTTCAACCTAACGCTCGTTTTCTTGATCTTTTGTGCTATAATAACACGTTTATTACCTGGAAACATCAAATCGTGGATATGTGAAGAACCATCATAAATTGACTCGAAAATAGAATAAAAATATACAGAGATTCAACAGAAATATATGGAAAAATAGATGTGTTTCACACACATCACATCCCCACACTTATCTCCTTTTCGTCCCTGAAAAAGGCTTATGCAAAAATCTGGGATCATAGCCAAATAAAATGGTTTCTACACAATTAATGTAATCAATTCAAAATTCAATGCTTTGGAAAAGATTGCAAGTATTGTTGTCCTATTAAACCCATACTGATTATTCATGTCCCTTAATCATGGTCTATTATGTTAATGTTCTACATTTCATTTAATTAGACCCACACTTAGGAAATTTAAAATCAAATCAACCCTGGATCATACAAGCATGCATACAATGATAAACGTTAATAAGTCAATCAATAATATCTACTCAAAGTATAAGCAATGTGTTAAACAAAACGTTTAAATAAATGAAAGTTAAGCATGTTTCTCAGCACCGAGGGTTTAAAATCAGTTAAGATTAGAAAAGGGGCATATGAACTCACCTTGTAATTGATGCGGTTGACTTAGCTTAAACAAGAAATGCACGCACTCTTTGTTGGATTTGTTGTTGTATTCACGATCCTGTACTGATTTCATATTGTTTGTAACTTTTAAGTATGTGTTGTAACAATTCGTGTGTGTGTAGGTGTTAGCCTTAAGTTGGCTAACACACGTAAGTCTCGGTCATTCTTCGGCCCTGGTTCTATTGTTATAGATCATTAGTATTATGTGTCTTAGTGTTGTGCGTTTAACTTTAACTCATTCTTAAACTCTTAATACTTTGCCAATGTGCTAATTAATGGTTCTGATATGCGATTTAGTAATCAACCCAAAATAACTTAAGTTTATGGTTTCAATCCCACATGTTGTTCTTGTTATTCTCAAAGCCATTATTACCTAGTAATTACATAATTAGGCAATAAACTTTGTAATCCTTAATGTATTGAGGTTGTGAAATGTATTAAACCCAATAACTATCACCTTTGTAGTAAAAATTAACCAAGACCCATGCATTATTATCCTTTATAATTAGGTTTCATGTTTTGATTCCAACTAAACCATGTGGGCCAAAGATTAAATGGGCCGAATAAATGATGTTGAGCCGAAAGAGGCACTTGACCCGTGTAGGTGTGTATGCGGGCCTCTTAGGCTGGGCATGGGCTGGGGAATAATACGGCCCAACTCGTGGAGTTTAGCTAATCGGTGGTAATGTGACTCCACTCCAGTGAACCTCTCACAGCAATTAAGGGTTCAACCTTGTCATTAGGTTCGGCTAGGTGTTTCGTGTGCCAATGGTTCGGTCAGCTTTCGTTCATGTGCGTTCGGCTATCCACTGGCTCAGGGTCGTTCCACCTAAGGTTTGGTTGATAAAAGGTTCGACCATGCAAGGGTTCAGCTAGTCATAGGGTTTGCATGATCAAAGGTTCGTCCATGATAGGTTTGTGGATCTAGTGTTGGTTCGGCAATAGGTGTTCGTAGCCCAAAGGTTCGGCTGGTCGGGTTCGCCACAACAGGTTTCGCTATAGTTCGGCCACTGCAGGTTCGCCGTGCATGGTGTAAGGTTCATGACCCATACCTGAGAACCAGAAAGATGTAGGTTCTGCGGGTTCGCCAAAACAGGTTCCACTATAGTTCGGCCACTTCAGGTTCGCGGTGCACACTGCAAGGTTCGTGACCCATACATGAGAACCAGCTGTATGTTCGGCTAACACTGCATCCGACGAACCCTGTGTGTTCGCCATTATCATCAAGCTCGAACCTTCGGTCCGTCTATTCCCATGGTGTTACTACAGGAAGGTCATTCTCAGAGGTGTAAGGTTCGAAGAACATATCCTAGTACCGTCTAGGTCTGATGGATCAAACTAGGGTGACAAAAACCCTAACTCCCAAGATTTTCAAGCTTCCATACCTTTATTTTTGCAAGACAAAACCTCTGCTCTGTTGTACTTCCTTGTAGAGGATGTTGATACCTACGTGTGGACACCAAGAACGTCCGATTTCATCAAGAAACGAGCTAAGATATGATGATTTTTAAGATTGGTTTTCGAGAGAGAGAGAGAGAGGGAAAATGGTGGAGAGGGTAGAGAGAGAGTGAGATGCAATAAATCAAGAAAAAGCCTTCATTTACGGTTTATATACTAAGCGAGTGTTCGGGTTCGTTTCCGTTGCTCGCTTCGCGTCTCCGTTGCGTTTCTGGAACGTAACGCGCATTATTTACGTGTTTTAAATAAAAAGAAGTTATTTGAATTATTTTAATGGTTATGATTCTTAATAAATGTTCAATATTTATTTTCTTTATTTTATTTTTGTTCGAGTCGTGCTTCGTTTTCGTTTCGTCAGAACTCTTCACCTTCGCGCGTATTCGTTCGAATCGTCACCCGAACGAACACGACGATGATTTTGTTTTCTGATGTTTGTTTTCTACTTTCCAGTCATCATTTTAGAACGTTAAACTCACAGATATGTTTGTGTGAATCTTCACCCATGCAATAAACATTGTCTGTTCACTATTCTGAAACAACATTGCAATTATGTTTTGAATTATATTTCCTCACTGATGGACTTAACCAAACGTCCTGTTTTCAAATTGTTTTCGTACTGATTTATCGGCCATCTGATTCCTGTCATCTACGAAAATCAGATCGCAACCGACATGTTTTTGTTGTTCACTTGCACACTGTTGTTTCTCTTGAGTTGTTGTATTAACTGTACTTAGGTTTTCACCTAAAAACACACAACTATAGTTTATCGTGAGTGTTGTACTTACGGTATTTAAGTTTTCACATAAATACGTACAGCTGTTTCTTCTATTTTGAGTTCTGTTATCGCACACACTGTTCATATAATGTATTTACACATAGTACAGGGTGAATGTAAACATACCGTATGGACTTGCCGGACGATAATGTACTGGATGTCACAGTCTCCTCTTGTTAAAGAAATTTCGTCCCGAAATTTAATCATAAGTGTGGGGCTCTACTTCTCGAACAAGTGGGGATACTTTGTCTTCATGTTGTCCTCGCGCTTCCAGGTAAATTCTGGTCCACGCTTGGAGTTCCGTCGAACCTTTACAATTGGGATAGGGCTTCGTTTCAGTCTTTTGACTTCACGCTCCATTTTCTACCATATAGTGCTTCAAACGGAGCACATCCAATGCTGCTATGGTAGCTGTTGTTGTAGGAGAACTCAATGAGTGGTAAATGTTTATCCCAACTTCTACCGACGTCTAGGATGCATGTTCTCAACATATCCTCCAGGGTTTAAATTGTGCGCTCGCTTTGTCCATCCGTTTGTGGATGATAAGCGGTGCTCAAGTTTACACTTGTCCCAAGAGGTTGTTGCAATGATTGCCAGAACCGTGATGTAATCGATTGTCCCGGCCTGAAATAATAGACAATGGCACTCCGTGCCTCACTACTATTTCATCAACATAAAGCCTTGCTAGTTTCTCCATCTTCTAAGTTTCTTTGATCGGCAAGAAGTGTGCGGACTTGGTCAATCTGTTAATGATGACCCAAATAGAATCGTGTCCGCTAGGAAGTGCGGGGTAGATTGGTAATAAAATCCATAGCTATTTGTTCCCACTTCCATTGTGGTATCTCTGGTTGTTCCAGCAAACCCGAAAGTTTCTGGTGTTCAGCTTTGACCTTGGAACATGTTAAGCATTTGTCAACATAAGTGGCAATATCTTTCTTCATACTCGGCCACCAATAAAATAACCTAAGATCTTGGTACATCTTATCGACACCAGGATGAACGGAATAACGTTCTTGTGTGCCTCGTCAAGTATGAGCGTTCGAAGTTCATCTACTATCGGGATCCAAACATGATCCTGAAGGTAAATAACTCCATCTTGTTTTCTCTTGAAATTTTTCTCGGCTCCACAATCGAGCTCCCGTTTCAAATTGTCTCTTTCCATTGCTTCTTGTTGTGCTTGTATGATTTGATCTGTAACACCCCGACTGATGGCGGAAACGTCGGGATGCCACGAGGGATGTGTAGATTGTTCAAAAGCTCGTGGGCATCTAAATCAAATCATTATATATCATTCAATCAACCAAAATAATTACAGAAAAATCATGTTCGTCATGAATTAAGTACATCAATTACACAAAAGAATTAGCTAAACTAACTAAACTCTAATCGCCAGAATTTTAGTTAATTAGCTAAGTCCAAGATCCTATATGATGATGTCCAAAATAGAAGAGATCATCCTCTTCATCCTACTTATCTCCATCACCTGAAACCTGTAAGAAATCAAGTGTCAACTAAAAAAGTAGTTGGTGAGTATTCATAAGTTTTAATACTTAAAAGGTTTTATAAAATGAGTTTAAAAGTTTGAGTTTAAAAATGGTTTTATAAAAAGTTTAAATAAAACAAGTATAAATGCTTATGATTTTCTGAGAAAATCCAGAATAATAATACCTATATGAAATACTCCAACCAAATCCCCAACTCAACAGTCAAACACATACACAATCACATAATCACATAACCAATCAGTCATAATCAATCACGGATAATCATAGTCAAACATAGATAATCAATCCACAATCTAATCAACCAATCTCATCATTTATATTCTCAAATAATGTTCGTGACTATACATGATCATTATGTAATTAACATAAGTTAAATACATGATACATGGAGTGGTAGCTAACCACGTGACAATACATGAAGTCAAAGCAATTAACCGAAGTCAAAGGCAATGATTCACTCATGTGGAAACCATCCACGTGATAATGCATGAAGTCAAAACAATTAACCGAAGTTAAAAGAAATGATTCACGGAGTATGTGACATTACATGTAATCTTTGTTATTGACCGAAGTCAATGACAATCTTTCCACAGATGTATAATAATCAGTGATAATCCATAATATGAATATCGTAATGATAAACAGTTTTTATCCTTGTGTTATCAAAATAATATTCAATTCGGTATACATGTTTCACCTCCGAGTTCTAAAACAAAAACAGTTTAAAGAAAGGGAGGTTATGAGAACTCACCTGAAGTCCTTAGATTATGTATTCCGTATTATGCGCACTCGCGTAGATAAACTCAAGATTAAATCAACTATCTGAAATTAAATATATATTTGTGCTCATGAGTATACTTGTTTCATCTCGATTGATTATTCACAAGTGTTTCTCTTTTAATTAAATCATTAATGTTTTGTTAACTTAGTTTACTTAACCTAAGTTGAGATAAATTTCTAAATCTTTTATAAGTGTGTATCATCAATTTATAGTTTAGTCTTGTGAGTTTCTAACTATGTTATCATGATCCACTTGTTATGATATCATAGGTATCCATTTGCATGCATGTTCACTATGTTGACCACCTTGATTAAGTTAATAACACTTCAATTAAAGTTCAATAAAAATCCAAGTTTAAGTTGATTATAACACAAGTTCGACATACATACAAATATTTAGTTTCTTAAAACTCAAGTTAAAAGAGAAAGGTGGTGGGCTAGATCTCTCATGCATGCATGGATACCTCCTTACATGCAATCTATACTTAAATATATAGATATGTATGCCTACATACCATGGTTTTAATCTTAACCCCTTAGTTAATGAGGATTCATTTTTTAGAGACCTTATGACCAGCGAACCTTTTAGGTTATGGTCCTTAGGTTCGGCTCTCATACGAGACTAGGGTTCGCCCCCATATGCTAGGGTTCGTAGCAACTAAAAGGGTTCACCTCTAACATCCAGGTTCGTCGAGACACAATGGTTCGTGGTCATCCCAGCCCCTAGGTTCGTCCCATCTTACTAGGTTGTACCTAGGGTTCGAATGAATAAAGGTTCGCCAGCTTCATCATGAAAGGTTCGGCTGGTGATCGTGGCTTGGTGGGCTAAAAGAGTTCGGCTGGCCAACCTTATTGCCTAGGGTTCGTCTAGGGTTTGCATGTCTAGGTCCGGCTATCATGCAACATGAAAAGTTCGTGAAAGGGAGGGTTCGTTTAACATTTGTCATGGTTCGGCTAGCTTACATGATAGATTCGGCCACACTAGCTTCGTGACTCCATGGCTCGGCCAAAGTAACAGGTTCGGTCCCACCTTAGGGTTCGGCTTGAACTATGGTTCGCCACCCTATGCTGTTTAGCCGTGAAGGTTCCTGGCTCACCAATGGTCAAAGGTTCGTGTAACATTTGTGCATTTAGTCATGTAGTCGTGAACAGTGTTAGAACAGTGTGTGTCCATGTTCAGTTTATCAATGTGAATCATGTGTCATTATGTGCTTGTGTGTTAGAATCTTTATCATTTAACAAGTATGTATTATTTAATTACAGTCGATTTCACTAGGCAAGAACAGTAACTGGTTATATCGAAACAGTGGTGGGCAGCGAGAGTGAGCCCTATATATATACTGCGTTCGGTGTAACAGGTTAGTGTTAGTGCGTAGTGTCGAGACGAATATTATAACAATTAATTAATTCAACCAAGATCGTAATCTGTAAGCAAGACTGAGTATAGTTATGGGTGACGATCCATAATAGTACGAATGTTGAACTTATAATTACGATTAAACGACTTTAAAATAATTAATACGATCGGAAAATGTACGCGATTGCGGGTATACACGTAATTTCGAATGTTTAACGATCTGTCAACGCACGAAGAGTAAAAATAATTAAATTAATTATTTTATATTTTTACAATTTTGAAACTCATCATTTTAATGAGTTTAACATTTTATTTATTTTTAAAACCGCGTAAAATACGCGTTACGTTCCGGAAACGCGAACCGAGCGACCGAAACGGACCCGAATACCACGCGGGCTATAAAAGCCTTGAACAAGGCTTAAATGCTCATCAATTCAACCAACAACCCTTTCTCTCTCTACAAGTTCGTCTACCCTCTCTCTCTCTAGAAAACCAAACTTTAATCGTTCGTATCTCACTCGTTTCTCGACGGAATTCGGTGTTCTTGGTGTCCACGCGAAGCCCTCAACATTATCTACACGGAAGTACAAGATTTTCGCAGATTTGTCCAGCCAAAAACAAGGTATGCACGAATGAAGAACCATGAGATTAGGGTTTTCTATACATGTTGTTCGAAACCTAAGAGGAAACCGGTTCTAGCATTTCATTTATGATTTCGCACCTCTAGCAACCTCCACTGATGTTGAATAACCTAAATCATGTGTTTAGAAATGAGGTTTTGATGAAGGAGACGATCCAGGTTACAGGTTCGTCGAGGCTTTAGAAGCCGAACCCCAGCAGCACATGGCCGAACCCTATGGGGGTGTTCACGAGCCTGCAGCGAACCTTCAACCTGATCTCCGAACCCTGGGCATGCTACGAACCCCTTGCAAGACCTCACGAACCTAAGAAACACCAACGAGCCTTCACGAACCATCACCTGCTTCCCAGCAGAGCCTTCATGCAGATGCTAACCTAGACGAACTCTACATGGTTCGTTGCTCGACTTGACGAACCAAAGTTTCTTGAACGAACTCTGCATGGTTTGCTGAACATGCAAGCCGAACCCTTCTATGTCTAATCCTGAGAAGACGAACCCTGGAGGCCACGAACCCACTTGAGACGAATCTTGAATGACCAACGAACCCTGCATGAAATCATGATAACCGAACCATATTTATTTTAGCCGAACCATGCTGGATATTAGGCCGAACCTTTGAACCTTCCATCACGACCGAACCCTTTGGTTATAGGGGCGAACCCTAGGCTGAAACCCAAGAGGGTTCGCTGCCCAAAGTTGGCAGCTCACCTTCCTTCGGCCCAACTTCAACCTATTTGGCCCAAATGCATTAGTACTAGGCCCGTAGGTGTGAGGTAAGCCCAAGGGAGTTAGATTGGTCCATTAGGTTTTCAATTAGCTCAATAACATCTTGGAACGTTACGTAGAATACATTTGCATTGGTTGGCCAACTTAAATCCTTTAGGCCCTATCCAATTCCAATTGGTCCACTAATAATTTAAGTGGGTTGACATAAACTTGGGCTTGTTACAAGGATTAGTTACATGTTGTTGGGCTAACATCATACTCAATTGGCCCAACATCACAATTAATTGGCCCAATTGCTAACCCAAGTGGCCCATGGACTCGATTAAGGACCATCATGTTATCTAGGTCATGGACCAATGTGGGGTTGTAAATTCGATAATTGTGAATTGACCGATTATAGTTTAATTTGCAACTTGACCTAATCATAGCATCAAATCACAATCTCAAGAACTTAAAACAATTGAACATCTTTCATGAATCATAGTAATCAACGGTTATCAAATTCACAAACAGTTGTCTCTTTATGCATAAGAATTATGCATCAAAGAACATTTCATAAGTTTCATTGACCCATGATCATTCAATTGATTCAAATCATAACATTCAAGATTTCACAACAATCTTAATCATGAGAACACAAGTCAATCAATGAATCAAAGTCTATACAATTATAAATCCTATATCTTATGTATGATTACAATGTTATAGGAAACAATTAGAAGTCCTGTTTGCTACTTGCTATCTGTTTTAGTTCAGAGTCTACTGCAGACAGGTGAGAACTTTAGCCCCTCTTTTACTGTTTTATAAATGTTTTGGGGTGGAACACGTGATCAAAACCGCTATTTCAATCTTGTTTCATTACACAGTTTATGTGTATTCATAAACATTACAGTTTCATCTTACGAATCTAAGGGATTCACCAACTGTTTAAATAAATCGTCAACCGTTTTAAAGGAATTATTCACTGTTAAACTCTTATTACTAAAAAGGATTTTATAATGACTCTTTGAAATGTTTTATAACAGATTTACTCAAATGTTCTTATGAAGGATAAACACTTTTAAATAAATGATTTTATAAACTCTTTTGTTCCAAACCTTGTTGTTACACAAGGTCACTATATCATGATACTCAAAACAAGTGGTTCATTTCGTGGTATTCAAATCAAGTGGCTCATTTCATGGTATTCAAATCAAGTGGCTCAAAACATGGTATTCAAATCAGATGGTTCACAACATGGTATTCAAATCAAGTGGTTCAAAACATGGTATTCAAATCAAGTGGTTCAATTCATGGTATTCAAAACAAAGGATTTAATTCGTGGGATTAAATCCAGGTTTTCAATTCATGTTATCAAATAAGGCATTAACACATCCGGTTAAAGTAAGATTCAGAAAACATGGTGTCTATTGTTGTAAACAAACTTGTAAAAGCATCAAGTATCATATTCATTAGCGTTAGTACTGGGTGATCACAACAAGGGAAAGCGGACACATTGTTTCTTATCCAGGATGGAGTTAGCTTTTAAATTTTGTTTTAAAATTTAACTGCAGGTCTGGTGTCATTGTTTTCTTATCCAGGATGGAGTTGGCTTTTAAATTTGCTTTTAAAAGCCAACTGCAGGTCTGGTGTCATATGGTTATCAAAACTGCTGATGTATTATCTAACTCCAAACGTGTTTTGGGACTTGATATTATATGTTGGCTTTCGTGCGAACAGTGATTGGACTGTTTACACTCATTTTCTTACTTGATGTTAGTTTGGGTTGCCGCTCATCCGTGTGAATCTTATGTTGCTTTAACTTACCTATGCCTTATATCATATAACTCATGTTTACAAATGTTTAAACCTATTGTTCTCACCAACTACGTCTGTAGTTGACAGTTACTTTTCACGTGTTTCAGGTAATCAGGTTTAAGACATTCTCAGAGACAACTAAGGAGACCATACTAAGATAGAACAAGATGAAGAAACATGCTAGGATGGATTAGAAACACATTAAATCCTAATTGTTTACTTGTCTTGTTTGAAGTCTTATTTTGTAAACTATATTTTGGGGTCTGTAGTTGTCTTTCTTTTGGTAGATAGATTGTCTGTAACTAAACAATTGTCTAAACATTATGCAACTTAGTAATCCATTGTGGTTGTTCTTATTCAATACTTGTGCATGATTCAACTGATCATACGTCACCGCGCCGTGGATTCCGCACGCGGCGCAGGGGTGTGACAGGTTGGTATCAGAGCCAAGGTTGTAGAGAACTAGGAAAAACCCAATGTTTAATGACCTAGACTATAACCTAAGCTACCCAATAGGACTAAGTGCTATAGACTTGAGGATACTTGGGATCTAAGTAACTTAAGTGAGCATTAAGTCTACATCAAGCTTGAAAGATCTTAGGGACATTTTACTAAGATTAGATATCGAGTCAAGGAATTTGAATCGGAATTCTATAATTTTAGAAACCGAATTAAATTTCTCACACGTATTCATTTAAGGATTTCAGAGGCAAGGATCTGTATTCTTAGTATCCTTGATCTGAAATTCTCACACAGAGTTCATTATGGGAATCTAGAGGCAAAGATTTATTAATTTAGTATCTTTGATCTAAAATCCTTGTCATATTCATTATAGGAATTCAAAGGTCAAGATCTATTAATTTAGAATCTTGATTTGAAATCCTTGTCATATTCATTATAGGAATTCAAAGGTCAAGATTCATTAATTTAGAATCTTGGTTTGAAATCCTTGTCATGTTATCATTATCAGGTGTTCATTATCATAGGAACTTTATAACTTAGAATCTGTGTAACAGTATTCTTTAGTTGAAATTCTCACAGGAGATCATTATACTCGATATTGTAGGTATTGAGAACCTAGGTTAATTAACCTAGGACACACATATACAGAAACCTAAGGTTTTAATTTCTAAGTAAATTAAGAACCGTGGGTTGCACAGTCATAATCATATCCATAGTACAAGAGACAATCGTGAATCAATCATAATCAATCAACAGTTGGAATCTTAGCCTCAAATATAAACGACGGGTTAACGCTGACGTGCTGAGGTAAGTGGTGGGTCGGTGAGAGCTTACCCTATATATAAGCTTATTTCGGTATATCAGGGGGAATCCGGCGTTCGTATTTGAAGTGATGATTCGGGAGCAACTGGAATCATTGAACATTAGTCAAACACATGGGATACAAACATTGGAGATACAATCATTGGTGAATCAAATCATAGTGCAATTCAAACTTGGATGAACCAAACATTATGGTGAATCAATCAAGTTGTGAACATTCTTTAAATGTAAACCTTAAGTGAAATTCTTAAGTGATTACATCATTAGTACTTACTAACATAGTTAACAAGAAAAATGTAGACCACACGTATGATTTAGTTCTACATGTTAACATTTGTTAGTAGGTGCACGCATAACATAATCATAGTTCAATCATGGAATCAATCATAGTTCAAGTTGATCAAAGATCATGAGATTCTTAATCAATGGAACACACTTGCAAATCAGTATAAACGTGTTGCCAAATGCTAGCAAGGGCATGATCGTGGTATATCGAAACGGTGGTGGGCAGCGAGAGTGAGCCCTATATATAAGCTATTTTCGGTATATCGGGAAAGTGTCAGTGTGTAGGTTTGGTGGAAAGATCATGGGACATCGTACATATCCACATGATAAGTATGCAAATAAGTTGATAACTTATACGTGTACTGGATCATATTACAATTGAATGATAATACTAGTAGTATGGATATATTACTGACTTTATCATGAAAGTTCAATTGTATCATTTCTCATTACTGACCCGCTTGTGGCTTCTATTCGTAGAATGCCTCCTCGACGTGACCCTAATGCTGGGGACTCGACAAGTGGTAATGATGATGAGATCAACAAGATTGCTCGAGCTATCGCTGTTCATATGCGGGAAGTAATCCCTGGTATGGTCACTGATATCACCCAGAATCTTCGGGGTAGTACCAGTGATTCCGCACACAACTCCAATGCCACTAATGCTGGAACTGTTAACTTCACTTTCAAGCAGTTCAACGATGCTAAACCTCCTAAGTACGCTGGTACTGAAGGAGCTACCGGCCTACTGCAGTGGCTGGAAAGCATCGAAGACATTCTCGACTTTACTGGATGTCCTGAGAATCTGAAGGTCAAGATGGCCTCAAGCGCTTTTCACAAAGGCGCTCTCACCTGGTGGAATTCTGAGAAGAACACCAGAGGCCGAGAAGTCGCGTTATCATTACCGTGGGACGGTTTCAAGAATCTGCTTGTAGAAAAGTTTTGTCCACGACACGAACTGAAGAAACTTGAGGTAGAGATGTGGAATCTGGTGTAGGACAGTGGTGAGAACGAGAAGTATACAACTCGTTTCCATGAGTTGTGCATTTTGGTGCCACACTTGGTTACTCCTCTACCCCGCCGGATAGAGAAATACATCGAAGGCTTGCCTCTAGTTGTCAGAGGAACTGTTATGGGGAACAACCCCACTACTTTGGAGGCTGCCATTCAACTTGGTGCTACTCTTACTGAAGAGTATGTGAAGTCTGGGGTGCTCACCCGAAAGGGGTTCAAAAGAGCACAAATTGAGGAAGGCAAGAAGCCTGAACAGCACCATCATAAGAAAAAGAAACAGAAGATGATCAAGAACTTTGCAGCGTTGACTGCAGTTGTACCTACTCATGCCACACCAATTACAGCCATGCCACAATCTGCTACAACCAGAAAGTCTTATACTGGCTCGTTTCCACTTTGCACCAAATGCCAGTATCATCATCTACCTAACACTCCATGCAGAAAGTGTCTCAAATGTGGGCGTATGGGACACTTGGCGGCTACTTGCCGATCTGCTTATCTTGCTGCTGCAACAACTGCTACCACGACTCCTATTGCTACAGGTGGAAGGGCCTGTTATAATTGTGGAGCAGAGGGACACTTCAGAAATCAGTGTCCAAAACTCCACAACAATACTGCTGCTGCTCGTGCTTTCGTTATTGGAACTGCTGAAGCACGCGAGGAGCCGGCAGTCATCACGGGTACATTTCTTATCAATGATCACTATGTTCCTATCATATTTGATACTGGTGCTGATAAAAGTTTTATCTCTACTCATACTGCTTCTTTGCTTAATATGCAACTATCCACACTTACTGCTCCCTATACTGTAGAAGTAGCGAATGGTAAAACCATAGTTGTAGATTCCATCATTAATGCTTGTGAGCTAAGATTAAATGACCATCTCTTTTCCATCGATCTCATTCCTATGACCCTCGGAAGCTTCGAAGTGGTGGTAGGAATGGATTGGTTATCCAAGAATAATGCCGAAATCGTATGTTCGGAGAAACTTATTCGAATTCCCCTACCGTCCGGAGAAACGATGATAGTCTACGGTGAGAAACCCTGCCGCGGATTGAAGATTGTATCGTGCATCAAGGCGAGGAAGTATCTGAAGAAGAAATATTATGCATTCTTAGCTCACGTGGTGGAAAAGAAACCTAACAAGAAAGCAGTTGGAGACGTACCGGTCATCAAAGATTATCCAGATGTATTTCCAGAAGACTTGCCTGGACTACCACCAGTCCGGCAAGTGGAGTTTAGAATTGATCTCGTTCCTGGAGCAAATCCGGTGGCGAAATCACCGTATCGATTAGCACCGTCTGAGATGCAGGAACTGTCTAGTCAGCTTCAAGAACTTCTAGACAAAGGTTTCATTAGACCGAGTTTCTCTCCATGGGGAGCTCCGGTTCTATTTGTCAAGAAGAAAGACGGTTCATTTCGCATGTGCATAGATTATCGTGAGCTGAACAAGTTAACAATCAAGAACAGATATCCTCTACCTAGGATCGATGATCTATTTGATCAATTACAGGGAGCAACTTGCTTCTCTAAGATTGATTTACGATCCGGGTATCATCAGTTACGAGTAAATGATGAGGATATACCAAAGACTGCATTTAGGACTCGATATGGACACTATGAGTTTGTGGTTATGCCATTTGGGCTGACCAATGCACCCGCAGTGTTCATGGACTTGATGAACCGAGTCTGCAGGCCTTACTTGGATCAGTTTGTTATCGTCTTTATTGATGATATACTGATTTATTCCAAGTCAGAACAAGAACATGAGGATCATTTGAAGAAGGTCTTGGAACTACTAAGAGAGGAACAACTTTATGCTAAATTCTCAAAGTGTGAATTTTGGCTAAAGGAGGTTCACTTCTTAGGACATGTCATAAACAAAGATGGGATACATGTAGATCCGGCGAAGATTGAGGCGATTAAGAACTGGACTACCCCATCTACTCCAACAGAGATTCGTTCATTTCTGGGTTTGGCAGGTTATTACAGAAGATTCATTGCAAACTTCTCTAAGATAGCCTTGCCACTTACCACACTAACTCAGAAAAGTCAAGCGTTTATATGGGGACAGAAACAAGAAGATGCATTTGAACTTCTTAAACAGAAGTTATGCAACTCCCCTATCCTTAGTCTTCCAGAAGGCAGTGATGATTTCATTGTCTACTGTGATGCTTCAAACCTTGGTCTTGGTTGTGTACTTATGCAACGGGACAAGGTCATTGCTTATGCTTCCAGACAACTTAAGGTTCACGAGAAGAATTACACTACTCATGACCTTGAGTTAGGGGCTGTGGTCTTTGCATTGAAGATTTGGAGACACTACCTGTATGGTACTAAATGTGTAATCTATACAGACCACAAGAGCCTACAACATATTCTCAATCAGAAAGAACTCAACATGAGACAACGACGTTGGGTTGAGCTTCTAACTGATTACGACTGTGAGATTCGTTACCATCCGGGTAAAGCCAATGTGGTGGCGGATGCTCTTAGTCGCAAGGAACCAGTCAAACCAATTCGTGTAAGAGCCATTGAGATCAACACACAGCCAAACTTGAAAGACTTGATTCGTATTGCACAACAACAAGTAGTAACAAACAATCAACTCAAGACAGACTTGGATTGTGGTATTGAGAAGAAACTAGAACCTCGAGCTGATGGGGTGTTATATCTCAACGGCCGCATTTGGATTCCAAAGTCTGAAGAATTGCGCACACTCATCTGTGATGAGGCTCATAAGTCGCGATACTCAGTTCATCCTGGAGCCGACAAGATGTATCAGGACTTGAGGACATCTTACTGGTGGCCGGGAATGAAGAAAGACATAGCACTGTATGTGGGAAAATGTCTTACCTGTTCAAAAGTCAAAGCAGAACATCAAAAACCTTCGGGACTTCTACAGCAACCTGAAATTCCTCAATGGAAATGGGAGCAAATTTCCATGGATTTCATAACAAAGTTGCCGAGAACTCCGCGAGGTTACGATTCGATTTGGGTGATCGTTGATCGACTCACCAAATCTGCTCATTTTCTCCCTATCCGAGAGGATTACAAGATGGAGAAGTTATCCACATTGTACATCAACGAAATCATTGCACGTCATGGTACTCCAACATCAATCATATCTGACCGTGATAGTCGTTTTACTTCTCGCTTCTGGCAATCATTGCAAAAGGCTTTGGGAACACGTGTTAATCTTAGCACGGCGTATCATCCTCAAACCGACGGCCAAAGCGAAAGGACTATCCAAACACTTGAAGACATGCTTCGTTCTTGTGTCATTGACTTCGGTGGAAGTTGGGACACTCATCTCCCACTCATTGAGTTTTCATATAACAATAGCTATCATACGAGCATTCAATGTGCACCATTCGAAGCTCTATATGGTAGAAAGTGCCGATCACCGGTCTGTTGGACCGAGATTGGTGAATCACAGGTCGTAGGACCAGAACTCATTCAGGAAACATCAGACAAAATCACAATCATTCAGTCACGGCTTAAGGCCGCACGAGATCGGCAGAAGAGTTACGCTGATCGACGTCGGAAACCGCTTGAGTTTCAAGTCGGTGACCGAGTCTTACTCAAAGTTTCTCCCTGGAAAGGCGTTGTCCGATTTGGGAAGAAAGGGAAACTTGCACCAAGGTACGTTGGACCTTTTGAGATCCTGGAACGGATTGGTCCCGTAGCCTACAAACTCAAACTTCCAGTGGAGTTAAGCAATGTTCATGATACTTTTCATGTATCAAATCTTAAGAAATGCTTGGCGGATCATGATGTCCAGATTCCACTGGAAGACATACAGATTCAGAACAACATGCAATTCATTGAACGTCCGGTTGAAATCATGGATCATGGGGTCAAGAAACTTAAACGCAGCCGTATCCCGATCGTAAAAGTACGATGGGAGGGCAAACGCGGTGCTGAGTTCACCTGGGAACGTGAAGACCAGATGAAGCTTAAGTACCCTCATCTTTTTACAGTATCTTCAGCTAGTTAATTTCGGGACGAAATTCCCTTAACTAGGGGAGACTGTAACATTTGTGCATTTAGTCATGTAGTCGTGAACAGTGTTAGAACAGTGTGTGTCCATGTTCAGTTTATCAATGTGAATCATGTGTCATTATGTGCTTGTGTGTTAGAATCTTTATCATTTAACAAGTATGTATTATTTAATTACAGTCGATTTCACTAGGCAAGAACAATAACTGGTTATATCGAAACAGTGGTGGGCAGCGAGAGTGAGCCCTATATATATACTGCGTTCGGTGTAACAGGTTAGTGTTAGTGCGTAGTGTCGAGACGAATATTATAACAATTAATTAATTCAACCAAGATCGTAATCTGTAAGCAAGACTGAGTATAGTTATGGGTGACGATCCATAATAGTACGAATGTTGAACTTATAATTACGATTAAACGACTTTAAAATAATTAATACGATCGGAAAATGTACGCGATTGCGGGTATACACGTAATTTCGAATGTTTAACGATCTGTCAACGCACGAAGAGTAAAAATAATTAAATTAATTATTTTATATTTTTACAATTTTGAAACTCATCATTTTAATGAGTTTAACATTTTATTTATTTTTAAAACCGCGTAAAATACGCGTTACGTTCCGGAAACGCGAACCGAGCGACCGAAACGGACCCGAATACTACGCGGGCTATAAAAGCCTTGAACAAGGCTTAAATGCTCATAAATTCAACCAACAACCCTTTCTCTCTCTACAAGTTCGTCTACCCTCTCTCTCTCTAGAAAACCAAACTTTAATCGTTCGTATCTCACTCGTTTCTCGACAAAATTCGGTGTTCTTGGTGTCCACGCGAAGCCCTCAACATTATCTACACGGAAGTACAAGATTTTCGCAGATTTGTCCACCCAAAAACAAGGTATGCACGAATGAAGAATCATGAGATTAGGGTTTTCTATACATGTTGTTCGAAACCTAAGAGGAAACCGGTTCTAGCATTTCATTTCTGATTTCGCACCTCTAGCAACCTCCACTGATGTTGAATAACCTAAATCATGTGTTTAGAAATGAGGTTTTGATGAAGGAGACGATCCAGGTTACAGGTTCGTCGAGGCTTTAGAAGCCGAACCCCAGCGGCACATGGCCGAACCCTATGGGGGTGTTCACGAGCCTGCAGCGAACCTTCAACCTGATCTCCGAACCCTGGGCATGCTACGAACCCCTTGCAAGACCTCACGAACCTAAGAAACACCAACGAGCCTTCACGAACCATCACCTGCTTCCCAGCAGAGCCTTCATGCAGATGCTAACCTAGACGAACTCTACATGGTTCGTTGCTCGACTTGAAGAACCAAAGTTTCTTGAACGAACTCTGCATGGTTTGCTGAACATGCAAGCCGAACCCTTCTATGTCTAATCCTGAGAAGACGAACCCTGGAGGCCACGAACCCACTTGAGACGAATCTTGAATGACCAACGAACCCTGCATGAAATCATGATAACCGAACCATATTTATTTTAGCCGAACCATGCTGGATATTAGGCCGAACCTTTGAACCTTCCATCACGACCGAACCCTTTGGTTATAGGGGCGAACCCTAGGCTGAAACCCAAGAGGGTTCGCTGCCCAAAGTTGGCAGCTCACCTTCCTTCGGCCCAACTTCAACCTATTTGGCCCAAATGCATTAGTACTAGGCCCGTAGGTGTGAGGTAAGCCCAAGGGAGTTAGATTGATCCATTAGGTTTTCAATTAGCTCAATAACATCTTGGAACGTTACGTAGAATACATTTGCATTGGTTGGCCAACTTAAATCCTTTAGGCCCTATCCAATTCCAATTGGTCCACTAAGAATTTAAGTGGGTTGACATAAACTTGGGCTTGTTACAAGGATTAGTTACATGTTGTTGGGCTAACATCATACTCAATTGGCCCAACATCACAATTAATTGGCCCAATTGCTAACCCAAGTGGCCCATGGACTCGATTAAGGACCATCATGTTATCTAGGTCATGGACCAATGTGGGGTTGTAAATTCGATAATTGTGAATTGACCGATTATAGTTTAATTTGCAACTTGACCTAATCATAGCATCAAATCACAATCTCAAGAACTTAAAACAATTGAACATCTTTCATGAATCATAGTAATCAACGGTTATCAAATTCACAAACAGTTGTCTCTTTATGCATAAGAATTATGCATCAAAGAACATTTCATAAGTTTCATTGACCCATGATCATTCAATTGATTCAAATCATAACATTCAAGATTTCACAACAATCTTAATCATGAGAACACAAGTCAATCAATGAATCAAAGTCTATACAATTATAAATCCTATATCTTATGTATGATTACAATGTTATAGGAAACAATTAGAAGTCCTGTTTGCTACTTGCTATCTGTTTTAGTTCAGAGTCTACTGCAGACAGGTGAGAACTTTAGCCCCTCTTTTACTGTTTTATAACTGTTTTGGGGTGGAACACGTGATCAAAACCGCTATTTCAATCTTGTTTCATTACACAGTTTATGTGTATTCATAAACATTACAGTTTCATCTTACGAATCTAAGGGATTCACCAACTGTTTAAATAAATCGTCAACCGTTTTAAAGGAATTATTCACTGTTAAACTCTTATTACTAAAAAGGATTTTATAATGACTCTTTGAAATGTTTTATAACAGATTTACTCAAATGTTCTTATGAAGGATAAACACTTTTAAATAAATGATTTTATAAACTCTTTTGTTCCAAACCTTGTTGTTACACAAGGTCACTATATCATGATACTCAAAACAAGTGGTTCATTTCGTGGTATTCAAATCAAGTGGCTCATTTCATGGTATTCAAATCAAGTGGCTCAAAACATGGTATTCAAATCAGATGGTTCACAACATGGTATTCAAATCAAGTGGTTCAAAACATGGTATTCAAATCAAGTGGTTCAATTCATGGTATTCAAAACAAAGGATTTAATTCGTGGGATTAAATCCAGGTTTTCAATTCATGTTATCAAATAAGGCATTAACACATCCGGTTAAAGTAAGATTCAGAAAACATGGTGTCTATTGTTGTAAACAAACTTGTAAAAGCATCAAGTATCATATTCATTAGCGTTAGTACTGGGTGATCACAACAAGGGAAAGCGGACACATTGTTTCTTATCCAGGATGGAGTTAGCTTTTAAATTTTGTTTTAAAAGTTAACTGCAGGTCTGGTGTCATTGTTTTCTTATCCAGGATGGAGTTGGCTTTTAAATTTGCTTTTAAAAGACAACTGCAGGTCTGGTGTCATATGGTTATCAAAACTGCTGATGTATTATCTAACTCCAAACGTGGTTTGGGACTTGATATTATATGTTGGCTTTCGTGCGAACAGTGATTGGACTGTTTACACTCATTTTCTTACTTGATGTTAGTTTGGGTTGCAGCTCATCCGTGTGAATCTTATGTTGCTTTAACTTACCTATGCCTTATATCATATAACTCATGTTTACAAATGTTTAAACCTATTGTTCTCACCAACTACGTCTGTAGTTGACAGTTACTTTTCACGTGTTTCAGGTAATCAGGTTTAAGGCATTCTCAGAGACAACTAAGGAGACCATACTAAGATAGAACAAGATGAAGAAACATGCTAGGATGGATTAGAAACACATTAAATCCTAATTGTTTACTTGTCTTGTTTGAAGTCTTATTTTGTAAACTATATTTTGGGTCTGTAGTTGTCTTTCTTTTGGTAGATAGATTGTCTGTAACTAAACAATTGTCTAAACATTATGCAACTTAGTAATCCATTGTGGTTGTTCTTAGTCAATACTTGTGCATGATTCAACTGATCATACGTCACCGCGCCGTGGATTTCGCACGCGGCGCAGGGGTGTGACAGTTCGTGAGGTGCTGACAGCAGAAGGTTCGGCTTCGGCTATAAGCAAGGGTTCGTGAGTGCAGGGGCGGCAAGGCTCGGCTGGTGGGTAATGTTCGCAGGGTTCGGCCTCAATCCACACACAGGTTCGCCTCCTGTGGTCGCGACCAGCAGCCATGTACATCACCTGTAGCCGCCATCTATGGCCTGCGACGGTTCATAACAACTTAGTTTATCATAAAAACAAGTCCCAATCTCGATCAAAGGTTCAAAACGTAACTACATCATGTTTATAACAAAACCTGAAAACAAGCCATCAGATTTACCTCGATTCAGCTACAAATCATGGGATTTCGTTGTAGATTCTTGTTCCTCTCGATCTTATGGTCGTTTTGGCACCGAGATCTCACGATTTCGTCAAGAAACGAAGGTGCTATGCTAGAGAGAAGTTAGAGAGAGAGAGAAGTGGCGAAAATGAGATGTAGAGAGAGAAAGGTGTGTTGGTGAATGAGGAAGAAGTAGACCTCACTCTTCCTTATATCGCGTACTAACCCCGTGTGTCCGTTCTCGTTTTTATCGCATATAAATAGTGAAATGCCTGGTTTTTATCGTAAAACATATTTAAACATGAAATGTTTAAATAATTGGGTTTCATTAATGAAAATGATTTAATAATCTTATTTTGGAAAACGATTTCGTTGTAATATAATGACTTAAATGGATTCGCTCAAATAAATGTTTCCGTTTACTTTTGATAAATTAATTATTTAAATAAAATAATTTAGTTGGTTTCGTAAAACGATTCCATTTCATTTACAGTAAAGTATTTATTTAAATAAATGATTTATTCAATTTTTGTTTTAGGTTGTGATTCCTAACAAACGTTTTAAGTTTCCATTTATTAATTTAATATCGTTATGTATTATTTAATTATCTCGCCGAAACGCGTTACTCGCGTACGTATTCGTAAAGATCGTCACCTTTGCGAATCCAACGCTCGTATCGTACTTCGATTCGATTTATGATCTATGGAATACCGTTTCAGAATATTATTCTTAATAATTATATTCGTGTGAATCGTCACCCACGCGAATACATCATTAAGTTAATATTTCTGAATCAACATTCGCGTTTAAGTAATGTTCGTAACCTCACTTCGCGTAATAAATTTCCATTATTTATTAACATTAATATTATCATTTTCCCAAACCAAAACCCACTAAACCCTAGTCACTGACACATCCATGATAGACCGAAATATGCATATATATAGGGCATATGTAAGGGTCAGTCGCAAATGCCCTATTTCGATAAACCATGACCATGTGTCCTTGACTATGTTTAGTAACCAAACCATAACAACTTCCCAGTTCCATCCCAATCCATTCTCAAACCAATAATCCATCATCATCAGTAGTAACACTGCGATAACTCTCTGGTTCTGTTTAGTTGTGTCACAGCTAAACTTTCCCATGGTTTTCGCGTATAATATAATTTAAACATGTATACTCATAACAGTGATAATTATCAAATAATATCCACAATTAATTCATTATCATTAATAATAATAATCTCAGGTCGTAACAGTACAATCGTACGGACGTACGGATGTACGGACAACCGGAAGTACAGTGATGTTACAGTCTCCCCTAGTTAAAGAAATTTCGTCCCGAAATTTAACTTGGAGTGACCGTAGTAAATAAATGTGGGTACTTAAGCTTTATCTGATCTTCCCGCTCCCATTTGAATTCTGGACCCCGCTTCGATTACCAACGTACCTTGACAATTGGAATTCTACTGCGTTTGAGCTGTTTAAGCTCACGATCCATTATCTCCACTGGTTTTTCAACAAAGTGCATGGTATCATCGATGCGAATGTCATCGAGTGGTACCTGAAGATCTTGATCGGCCAAGCACTTTCTTAGATTGGACACGCGAAACGTTGGGTGTACATTACTTAGTTCAGAAGGAAGTTCCAATTTGTAGGCCACCTTCCCGATTCTTTCAAGAATTTTAAAAGGTCCAAGATATCGTGGAGCAAGCTTCCCCTTCTTTCCGAATCGAACAACGCCCTTCCAAGACGATACTTTGAGCAATACCATATCTCCAACTTCAAACTCTAAAGGTTTCCTTCGTTTATCCGCGTATCTCTTCTGTCTACTGCGAGCAGCTAACAGATTGTCGCGGATCTGGCGGATCTTGTCAGTCGTTTCCTGAATAATCTCAGGACCAGTAATCTGCGAATCGCCGACTTCGGTCCAACAAATAGGTGACCGACATTTCCTGCCATAAAGAGCTTCAAACGGCGCCATACCAATGCTCGCGTGATAACTGTTGTTATACGAGAATTCAACCAATGGTAAATGGCCATCCCAATTGCCACCGAAATCGATGACACAGGCTCTTAACACGTCTTCTAATGTCTGAATCGTTCGCTCCGTCTGACCATCCGTTTGAGGATTATAAGGAGTGCTAAGATCGAGTCTTGTTCCAAAAGCTTCATGAAGTGATTCCCAAAACCGTGCAGTGAAACGAGCATCACGGTCCGATATTATGCTTAAGGGAATACCATGTTGGCTAATGATCTCATCAATGTAGATACGAGCCAACTTCCGCACATGGTAAGTTTCGCGTATCGGTAAGAAATGAGCCGACTTAGTCAATCTATCAATAATCACCCAAATGCTATCTTTACCATTTGCGGTTCGTGGGAGTTTAGTAATGAAATCCATGGAGATATTCTCCCACTTCCACATTGGTATTTCAGGTTGTATTAACAATCCAAAAGGTCGCTGGTGTTCCGCCTTGACCTTAGCACAGTTAAGGCACTTATACACATACTCAGCAATATCCTTCTTCATTCCAGGCCACCAGTAAAAGCCCCTAAGGTCTTGATACATTTTATCAGACCTGGATGGATTGAGTAGCGAGACTTATGAGCTTCATCCATAATCACCATTCTAAGATCACCCCTGTTCGGTATCCACAACCGATTCAAATAATACATCAAACCGTCATCCTTAGTTTCCAATAAGATTTCAGCCCTGCAAGACATCTCATTCTTCAAATTATCTTGAGCTAATAAGTGTTGTTGGGCTGTGAGAACATCATTACGGAGATTAGTGTGTACTCGGACACTGTGGATCTGAACTTGACTTTTGCGACTAAGCGCATCTGCTACTACATTCGCTTTACCAGGATGGTAGCGGATTTCACAGTCATAATCATTCAACAGTTCAACCCATCTCCGTTGTCTCATATTGAGCTCTTTCTGATTTAGAATATGTTGCAAACTTTTATGATCAGTAAAGACTACACACTTTGTGCCATAAAGATAGTGTCTCCATATCTTCAAAGCAAACACGACTGCACCAAGTTCCAAGTCGTGTGTAGTGTAGTTCTTCTCGTGAATCTTTAATTGTCTCGATGCATAAGCCACAACCTTTCCCCGTTGCATGAGAACACAACCGAGACCTAGGTTGGATGCATCACAATAAACCACAAAATCATCATTTACGTCAGGCAATGTCAAGACAGGAGCATCACAAAGTTTCTGCTTCAGAGTCAGAAATGCCTCTTCTTGCTTTGGTCCCCACTCGTATGGCCTATTCTTCTGAGTCAAAGCAGTGAGAGGGACAGCAATCCTGGAGAAATTCGATATGAACCGCCGATAGTAGCCAGCAAATCCCAGGAAAGATCGAATCTCCGTCGGTGTCTTAGGTGTACTCCAATTCTTCACCGCATCAATCTTTGCAGGATCCACGTGAACACCATTTTCATTGACTATGTGTCCCAAGAATTGAACCTCCTTAAGCAAAAATTCACATTTAGAGAATTTGGCATATAGTCGATCCTCTCTTAGGATCTCCAAAACCAACTTAAGGTGTTTCTCGTGTTCTTCCTTAGTCTTTGAGTAGATCAGAATATCATCAATGAATACAATCACAAATTTATCCAAGTATGGTCTGCAAACACGGTTCATGAGGTCCATGAAAACCGCAGGTGCGTTGGTAAGGCCGAAAGGCATTACTAGAAATTCATAGTGGCCATATCTTGTTCTGAAAGCTGTCTTGGGAATATCATCATCATGTACGCGAAGCTGATGATACCCAGACCTAAGATAGATCTTTGAAAACCATGCCGAGCCCTGAAGCTGATCGAAAAAATAATCGATGCGCAGCAGTGGATATCGATTCTTGATTGTAAGTTTATTTAATTCACGGTAATCGATGCACATTCGAAATGACTCGTCCTTTTTCATGACAAATAGGACCGGTGCCCCCCATGGTGAATGGCTCGGGCGAATAAATCCTTTGTCATTGAGTTCTTGCAACTGGCTCGCCAATTCTTGCAACCCCGAAGGCGCAAGTCTATAGGGATCTTTGGCGACTGGGTTCGCACCAGGCACTAAGTCAATTCGAAACTCAACTTGACGTTCTGGTGGAAGACCTGGTAAATCGTCTGGGAATACTTCCGGAAAATCTCGTATCACTGGAATATCTTCAATTCTCTTTCCTTTCTCTTTCTTCTCCACAATGTGAGCTAAGAATGCTATACATTTCTTCCTAAGGTACTTGTGTGCTTTAGTGCATGACATTAGCTTAAGACCTTTACTAGCAGTTTCTCCAAAGACTCGTAACGTTTCACCCGAAGGCAGTGGAATACGGATATATTTCTCATGGCATACAATCTCCGCTTTGTGGGTGGCTAACCAATCCATGCCTATGATAACATCAAAGCTACCAAGTTGCATGGGTATAAGATCAATTGGGAAAATGTGATCATCTAAGTTCACCGTACATCCAACGATAATAGTGTCAATATCAATAGTGTTTCCGCTAGCCACCTCCACGTTAAACGGTTTATCTAAATATGTACGTGTTCTACCAAGCAAGCATTCAAAATCATATGAGACGAAACTCATATCGGCACCAGAATCAAATAAGACAGCTGCATAAGAGTTGTTGATCAGAAATGTACCGTTGACGACGTCCTGGTTGGCTTGAGCAGCTGGAGCATTCAGTTGAAAAGCACGGTCTCTTGCCACGCTCTGATTATTTCCAGTCAACTTTGGGCATTGATTTCTGAAGTGACCCACTTCACCACACTCATAACAAGCTCTCGCCTGTGCAGGAGGTACCTGGCGAACGGGTATAGCTGGAATAGGTTGAGTTTGAGGAGCTGGCAGCGCAAGCGGTGCTTGTTGCATCCTTTGTGCTTGCGGCGCACTCCGACAAACGTTAGCATAGTGCCCAAACTTGCCACAGTTGTTGCAGACGCGACATGGCAAGTTAGGTGCATGATGATATCTGCAAGTATTACATTGGGGCGTGTTCCCAGTGTAATATCTGGCAGTGGAGTTGTTCGATGATTGCTACGCAGACTTAGCAGCAGGAGTAGTGACCATGAAGTTTCTGGTCTTTCTCTTTTTCTTGCTGCTCTTAGAAGTGCTAGCAGCTTCGGACTTAACCTCAGTCTTGATCTCTTTTGTAGCAGTCTTCTTGTAACCCTTCCGTGTAAGAGTTCCATTCTTCACGTGATTGTCAGTGAGAGTCGCAGATAAACGGATCGCAGCCTCCAGTGTTTGGGATTGCTCCCATAGACTGTGTCCTGAATCTGTACCGGCAATCCGCAGATATACTTCTCAATCGCCATATCCAGGGGGTCACCATATGAGGCACCAGCAAACTATACTCATGAAATTGAGTATTGTAGATGACATTTTCCCCACTATCCTGCTTGAGCTCCCAGAATTCAGTCTCAAGCTTCCTCAACTCACTGCAAGGACAGAATTCAGTGGTCATCAGATTCTTGACCTCAGTCCAAGTCAGTGCTAAGGCATCATCCACTCCCCTAGTTTGCTTTTCCCCATTCGACCACGTTAGTGCTCTCTTTTGGAAAACACTAGTGGCATAGCGAACTTTCAAGTTCTCGGGACATTCGCTGTTGATGAAGGTGTTCTCCATACTCTCGAACCACTGCAGCAGACCAGTGGATGATTCAGCACCCGTGAATTTCAGGGGGTTACAAGAATTGAAGTGTTTGAATGTGCAAGTTGTCTGGTTTGCACCACCTCTGTTCTGGTTGATGTTCTGGTTGGCCTGAGTCAACTGGTTCACCAACCCAGTAATGAGATTAGCTAACTCTTGCATGCCCGGGTTGGCATTACCGTTAGCATCCTCTGCGTTCGTATCGTCTCCGTTGTGACGACGAGGCGGCATGTTTCTGAAGAAATTAGAAACATGTTACTACCGTTTACAACGTAATATATACAAACAATGGTCAAATGAGTTTATTTAAGCAGTTAGGATTTCATATAGGAACTATATTTATCTCCTATCTGTCATTAAACTCATAATGTTTATAAATTTCCTAATATTATTCTAAGCGTCCAAGTTGGTCATAACTAGTGTTAGCTAACTGTTCCTAAGTCCTATACATTCCTCCCACCTGTACTAACACTAACAACCTCCCAATGCAATGCAACAAGCTTATATATAGGGCATATGCAGAGGTAGATCGTAATCTCCCCTACACCGTCCCACCACCGTTCCATTGCACCACAATTATGCCCTTGTTAGCATTTAGGGTGTCATGTATCTTACCATGATCTCACTTCACAAACCTTATCCTATGTAGGATAATTTTCAGTGAAGTGGTCTCTAGTTCCCTTGGGCAATTAGGTTCGCCTAATGTCTAAGGTCACCTGACATGTAGGTTTACCAATTTCTAAGTTCACCTAATGTCTACGTTCACCTGACATTAAGGTTCCCCTAATTGTCTAAGTTCACTAACATCCATGTAAATCCCAAAGTCAATAATCATCAATGAGGGTTCATATCATCACAAAGTGCTCTTATTGTCACTAAGTGTTCATATCCTCCCTATAGTTTATTCTCATCAAGTGTCCATACCATCACTAAGCGTTAGTATCATCACTATGCGTTTATATTATCATCAAGTGTCTATATCATCACCCAAGTCCATATTCCATCACTAATCGCTCATATCGTTCGTTAACCCTATGCACCCTACGTGTCCAATCTGTGTGTTTCATAAGTGAATTTTTAAGTATTTATCAAGTATGATCGTCCATGAGTTGATCCCAGTCAATCCATCAAACATATCATCAACATCTATATTCCATCAATCTCAACTTCACAATAACTCCTAATAATATCCTAGTAATATCCTAAGTTCCTGACACTGACAGACTCTTAATATACTACAAATGGTATATATATAGGGCATATGCAAGGGTCAGTCGCAACTACCCTAGCCAACATCCCACCACCTTTTTAGTATACCACGAGTGTGTCCTTGTCTGGTGTTTACAGCATAAACAGATAATTCCTAAAGCAAACAAATTCCTAAGCAGTTAATTTTTCTAAGCAAATAATTTCCCAAACGGGTAGTTCCCACATTTTCCAATATTGACATCCACCTAATGTACCGTAAATGGTATATATATAGGGCATATGGAAGGGTCAGTGGCAACTGCCCTAGCCAACATCCCACCACCTTTACGATACACCACGTGCATGTCCTTATCGAATCATTAGGGCAACGTAAGCAAGAAATTAATAAGCAATATATGCATATCAGATGTATAACAGGAGTTCATATAACATGTAATAAACACACAAGCATGAAATCCTGAATATTCAAACTAGTGTATGAAATAGTTCATACTAGGGTATCCTACGGTTATAGACTAGGTCAACCATTTCTAGTGACCTAATTCCCTATAACCCAGGCTCTGATACCAGGCTCGTGGGCATCTAAATCAAATCATCATATATCATTCAATCAACCAAAATAATTACACAAAAATCATGTTCGTCATGAATTAAGTACATCAATTACACAAAAGAATTAGCTAAATTAACTAAACTCTAATCGCCAGAATTTTAGTTAATTAGCTAAGTCCAAGATCCTATATGATGATGTCCAAAATAGAAGAGATCATCCACTTCATCCTACTTGTCTCCATCACCTGAAACATGTAAGAAATCAAGTGTCAACTACAAAAGTAGTTGGTGAGTATTCATAAGTTTTTATACTTAAAAGGTTTTATAAAATGAGTTTCAAAGTATGAGTTTAAAAATGGTTTTATAAAAAGTTTAAATAAAACAAGTATAAATGCTTATGATTTTCTGAGAAAATCCAGAATAATATTACCTATATGAAATACTCCAACCAAATCCCCAACTCAACAGTCAAACACATACACAATCACATAATCACATAACCAATCAGTCATAATCAATGACGGATAATCATAGTCAAACATAGATAATCAATCCACAATCTAATCAACCAATCTCATCATTTATATTCTCAAATAATGTTCGTGACTATACATGATCATTATGTAATTAACATAAGTTAAATACATGATTCATGGAGTGGTAGCTAACCACGTGACAATACATGAAGTCAAAGCAATTAACCGAAGTCAAAGGCAATGATTCACTGATGTGGAAACCATCCACGTGACAATACATGAAGTCAAAACAATTAACCGAAGTTAAAAGAAATGATTCACGGAGTATGTGACATTACATGTAATCTTTGTTATTGACCGAAGTCAATGACAATCTTTACACGGATGTATAATAATCAGTGATAATCCATAATATGAATATCGTAATGATAAACAGGTATTATCCTTGTGTTATCAAAATAATATTCAATTCGGTATACATGTTTCACCTCCGATTTTTAAAACAAAAACAGTTTAAAGAAAGGGAGGTTATGAGAACTCACCTGAAGTCCTTAGATTATGTATTCCGTATTATGCGCGCTCGCGTAGATAAACTCAAGATTAACTCAACTATCTAAAATTAAATATATATTCGTGCTCATGAGTATACTTGTTTCATCTCGATTGATTATTCACAAGTGTTTCTCTTTTAATTAAATCATTAATGTTTTCTTAACTTAGTTTACTTAACCTAAGTTGAGAATAATTTCTAAATCTTTTATAAGTGTGTGTCATCAATTTATAGTTTAGTCTTGTTAGTTTCTAGCTATGTTATCATGATCCACTTGTTATGATATCATAGGTATCCATTTGCATGCATGTTCACTATGTTGACCACCTTGATTAAGTTAATAACACTTCAATTAAAGTTCAATAAAAATCCAAGTTTAAGTTGATTATAACACAAGTTCGACGTACATACAAATATTTAGTTTCTTAAAACTCAAGTTAAAAGAGAAAGGTGGTGGGCTAGATCTCTCATGCATGAATGGATACCTCCTTACGTGCAATCTATACTTAAATATATAGATATGTATGCCTACATACCATGGTTTTATTCTTAACCCCTTAGTTAATGAGGATTCATTATTTAGAGACCTTAGGACCAGCAAACCTTTTAGGTTATGGTCCTTAGGTTCAGATCTCATACGAGACTAGGGTTCGCCCCCATATGCTAGGGTTCGTAGCAACTAAAAGGGTTCACCTCTAACATCCAGGTTCGTCGAGACACAATGGTTCGTGGTCATCCCAGCCCCTAGGTTCGTCCCATCTGACTAGGTTGCACCTAGGGTTCGAATGAATAAAGGTTCGCCAGCTTCATCATGAAAGGTTCGGCTTGTGATCGTGGCTTGGTGGGCTAAAAGAGTTCGGCTGGCCAAGCTTATTGCCTAGGGTTCGTCTAGGGTTTGCATGTCTAGGTTTGGCCATCATGCAACATGAAAAGTTCGTGAAAGGGAGGTTTCGTTTAACATGTGCCATGGTTCGGCTAGCTTACATGATAGGTTCGGCTAGCTTACATGATAGATTCGGCCACACAAGCTTCGTGACTCCATGGCTCGGCCAAAGTAACAGGTTCGGTGCCACCTTAGGGTTCGGCTTGAACTATGGTTCGCCACCCTATGCTGTTTCGCCATGAAGGTTCGTGGCTCACCAATGGTCCAAGGTTCGTGAGGTTCTTACAGCAGAAGGTTCGGCTCCGGCTATAACCAAGGGATCGTGAGTGCAGGGGCGGCAAGGCTCGGCTGGTTGGTAATGTTCGCAGGGTTCGGCCTCAATCCACACATAGGTTCGCCACCTGTGGTCGCGACCAGCAGCCATGTACATCACCTGTAGCCGCCATCTATGGCGTCCCATGAACACAACTTAGTTTAACATAAAAACAAGTCCCAATCTCGATCAAAGGTTCAAAACGCAACTACATCATGTTTATAACAAAACCCGAAAACAAGCCATCAGATTTACCTCGATTCAGCTACAAATCTTGGGATTTCTTTGTAGATTCTTGTTCCTCTCGATCTTATGGTCGTTTTGGCGCCGAGATCTCACGATAGACCGAAATATGCATATATATAGGGCATATGTAAGGGTCAGTCGCAACTGCCCTAGCCACAGTCCCACCGCTATTTCGATAAACCATGACCATGTGTCCTTGACTATGTTTAGTAACCAAACCATAACAACTTCCCAGTTCCATCCCAATCCATTCTCAAACCAATAATCCATCATCATCAGTAGTAACACTGCGATAACTCTCTGCATCTGTTTAGTTGTGTCACATCTAAACTTTCCCATGGTTTTCGCGTATAATATAATTTAAACTTGTATACGTAACAGTGATAATTATCAAATAATATCCACAATTAATTCATTATCATTAATAATAATAATCTAAGGTCGTAACGGTACAATCGTACGGATGTACAGATGTACGGACAATCGGAAGTACAGTGATGTTACATGATCTTTCAGACTTTTTTGCACAGTCATTCCCATTGCTCGAACGCGCAAGGGTTTGACTCTTTCCTTTCGGCTCAGAGCGTCTACAACAATATTTGTTTTGCACGGATGGTATTTGATCACATAATCGTAATCGTTTAGGAGCTCAACCCAACGTCTCTGTCTCATGTTAAGCTCCTTCTGATCAAATATGTGTTGTAAACTCTTGTGATCCGTGAAGCTAGTGCATTTGGTACCATACAGGTAATGTCTCAAGATCTTTAAGGAAAAGACAACAGCTCCCAGTTCTAGATCGTGTGTTGTGTCATTCTTCTCATGTATCTTCAACTGTCGTGAGGCATAAGCAATGACTTTGTCTCGTTGCATTAAAACACATCCGAGTCCATGATGGGAGGCGTCACAATATACCACAAAGTCATCATTGCCTTCTGTGAGTGTTAGAATCAGAGCATTGCACAATATTTGTTTCAATGTCGGGAATGCCTCTTCTTGTTTCTGTGTCCACACGAATGGTTCACTCTTTTGTGTGAGTTTGGTGAGAGGCAAGGCTATCTTAGAGAAATTCGAGATGAATCTCCTGTAATAACCGGCCAATCCCAAGAATGATCTTATCTCTGTCAGGGTTGTAGGCACATCCCAGTTATTGACTGCTTCAATCATGGCAGGATCCACAAGAATACCATTACTGTTAATCACGTGACCCAAAACCTGAACTTCTCTCAGCCAGAATTCACACTTGGAGAATTTGGCATAGAATCGTTCTTCTTTCAGGAGTTCCAAGACTGTTCTGAGATGTTGTTCATGTTCCTTCTCACTTCTTGAATAAATCAGTATATCATCAATAAAGACGATAACAGACTGATCTAGGTATGGCTTGCACACCCGGCTAATAAGATCCATGAACACTGTTGTGCGTTCGTCACTCCGAATGGCATCACCATGAACTGGTAGTGACTGTATTGGGTATGAAACGTCATCTTTGGTATGTCTTCCTCTTCAATCCGGAGCTCGTGATAACCTGAACGCAAATCAATCTTTGAAAAGTACTGGGCTCCTTGTAATTGATCAAACAATTCATCAATCCTCGGTAATGCATACCGATTCTTGATGGTGAGTTTGTTGAGCTCTCTATAATAAATGTACATTCTGAATGATCCATCCTTCTTCTTCACAAAAAGAACCGAAGCTCCCCACAGTGAGAAACTCGGTAGGATGAATCCTTTGTCAAGTAGCTCTTGTAATTGATTGGACAGCTCCTGCATTTCTGATGGTGCAAGCCTATATGGAGACTTAGCTACAGGAGTCGCTCTCAAATCAATTCGAAACTGCATCGATCTCTCGGGTGGCAATCCTGGTAGATCATCCGGAAACACGTCCGCATAGTCCTTCACAATTGGTACATCTTGAATCTTGGTTGCTTTCTTGTCTTTCCCTACCACGTGAGCTAGAAATGCTATACGTTACTTTCTGAGGTACTTACAAGCCTTCATGCTCGATATTATCTTGACACTGTGTTTCACTTGATCTACATGAATTTCCAAAATCTTATCGTTCTCCATTGGAATACGTAAGAGATAGCCAATCCATTCCGATAATGATATCAAAACTGCCTAGTTCCATAGGTATCAAGTCGATAGAAAATGTGTGATCACCAAGTGTTGGTGGGCAATTCCTAAGTACTGTGTCTACTGTGATCTTTTTGTCATTTGCTATCTAAATAGTATAAGGGGAGTCAAAATATTCCTCAACATGATTAAGATGGCATTCAAAGTCATATGAGATAAAACTCTGATCCACACCAGTGTCAAATAATATGGATGCATGGAAGTCAGATAAGAGAAATGTACCCGTAATCACATTCGGGTCCTGTCGAGAAGCAACTGCTACAATCTGAAAGGCTCGTCCTCTTGCTACCTGAGCCCTCGGTTGAATTCTCTTGGGACAATCCCTCGAGAAGTGTCCAGGTTCGCCACAAGTGTAGCATGACCTGTTATCAGCAACAACAGTAGCAGCATTTATAACCACTGCATTGTTGTTTCTGTTCAAAGCCCCCGTACTTCTACAATGGTTAGCATAGTGACCAAACTTCCCACAGCTATTGCATTGCTTGCACTAGGTGTTAGGTTGATGATGATACTGGCAGGTGTTGCACAAACGTGTTGTGCCAGTGTAGGGCCTTTTGATTTGTAGTGCTGGCGGTTGGTTGATCATCGGTGTCTGAGTGGTCGCAACAAAGTTTGTAAACACCTTTTGTTTCTTTGTCGGCCGTTTATCTGACTTATTTGAAGTTCCCACTTTGGCTGATTTAGTTTCCTTCTTCAGCGCTCCAGAGGCAACCATCATATCGGTCAGAGTTGCTGACAATGTTACAGCCGACTCCATTGTAGTGGGATGGGCAGAAATCACATGCCCTTGCATGCAAGCAGGTAGTCCACCGACATACCTCTCAACTCTTTTCTCCAGTGTTGGCACCACGTCCGGTGCCAAAGTAGGTAACTCATGGAAACGGGTGGTGTAGGCAAGATGCCGAGCACCAATCATAACCAGGTTTAGCAGCTCGGTTTCCACCTTCTTGAGTTCATTCCTTGGGCAAAAATCTGCCCTCATCATCGCCTTAAAATCATCCCAAGGCATGGACAGATCTTCATCCCTGCCTCTAGTCTGAACTTGAGCGTTCCACCAAGTTAACACTCGTTTGTTGAATGAACCAGCAGCATATCTTACTCTGTGTTGATCAGGAAAGCCACTATTGTCAACGGTTGTTTCCATCTCCTCGATCCACTGGATCAATCTGATGGCACCCTCACCGCCACTAAACCTAGGTGTCTTGCAACCTACAAATTTTTTGTAGGAATAGTCCTGATGGTGTCAAGTGTTGCCGCTGCCTTCTCCAGATAAGTAAGCGGCATTGTTGCTGTTGTTGCTATTGATTCTGTTCATCATCTCCGGGATTACAACCCTCAGTTGACTGGTCAACAGTGTGGCCAGTGCTATGGTTGCAAGATCCAACTCATGAGCAGGTGGTGGTGGAGGAGTGGAGGTGGTTGTGTAGGAGAATCATGTGGTGTCAGTGTAGAGGAATGTGGAGCAGAATCTTGCGGTGGTGGCAGTAAAGTTGGTGGTGGTCTTCTTGGTGGCATTCTGATCATACCCGATAGAAAATTGGTTAGTGCAATGATCAGATGCAGAAGACACATGCAAATAGAATCCTATGTTATATGATCTCTACATGAGGATCCCTAGGTTATAGTGTAAGCCAAACCGTTAAGTAATATGACCTATATTTCTCTATAATCATTGCTATGATACTAATCTGTCACACCCCGAGCAGGCAGGGTGGATCGACTTTCGCGTCTGGCGGAAGGTTCTCGGGGCGCGATATCGTTTGATAATCGAAATGATCAGATTGTTTACATAGCAAATCATTATTAAATAAGAAATGCTAAATGACAATGAAATGGAATAAAAAAGTTAAATTACATTGTTTCCTCATAATTTTACTAAGTAAATCTAATCAAAAGGATCAATGTGTTTATATCTTGTAAATGTACAAGATATACAAAAGATGATTCACTGTTTTGTCATTCAAAAGTATGCAACACGAAAACGTAGCTACGCCTTCTTAAAGTCCACTAGCTATATCCCTGAACGTCTGGTGACTAAACATGTTCGTCACCTGAGAAAACATGCATTTAAACAAAGTCAATACAAGGTTGGTGAGTTCATAAGTTTGATAATTTAAAACCTTGAATTGTTCACATACACAATCACAATAACACACATGTTACTTGTAGTTTGTTTGATTCACCTGTTCACACAATGGCCTCTCCATAGTTATATTTACAAGTAGTATCTCATCCTAGTACTTCTGCTTATATATAGGGCATATGTAGGGGAACAAGCCCCAACCAACATCCCACCACATAATTAAAAGAACTCCACACTACTTGCAATACAACTATAGATATCCATTTCCATTTCACGTGTTCATCTCGTTTGTAATTCACATGTTGTATCATATGTAGAATAGCATAATAAAAGGGGTTTAGTTACCAAACCAAAATATTGATAAACCCTTTGTGTATTAAGGAGATTAGATTAATTTAATCTGATCCTTGTTATTATTCTCTTTCTTGTGGGGTTAACCGTTAATCACTTTTAAATAATAAGAGTGTTAGTTAACCAATTGATATTTGTTCTCAACTTGAAGTGCAAAGAGCCTAAAAGGAATCCATTGCAATCTTCACGAAATCAGATTACAATGCATCCGATTTACCTCTACCACTTTGTATTACCATAGACCTCATTGAACTGTTACTAGTAATATTACATGAGAGAAAATAAATTCACCAGTTTACTAGTCAACCAGAAACGAGGGATTAATTACAATATCACTGTCGAATGATATCACCATGAGTCGTTTACCAAACCTGACTGATCGTCGCCCTGTTACCGGTCATACGTTACCGGCCAATTGATATTATGGTTAACATACCGACCTCACTCGCTGGAGGTTTGTCAAACCTATGGTACCACTATGCTATCTTCGGTTTAGATCCCACTAAATTAACTTGTAAACGATTCTGAGAAGGGACTTACAATGAAACTTGAATATATGGCACATGATTGAAATGATATAATACTGACAGTTCAATAGCAATCAATTGTATTGTGTTCATCAATGTTGTTTGTTCTCAATGTTGTGTGTTCTCATTGTTGCTAATAAAGTTATATAAGATCATGTCTTATTATACAATATTAGTTGTTGTGTGAATGATGTTGTTATCATGAAGGTGTGTTATCATGTTTATCATTCTAGTTGTTCCATATAATCACCATGTTGCCACTACAGTGTTATACGAACCAGTCTTACAACACTTAGTCGATTCAGGTGGTGGATGTTGTTTGTTGTTGCTATTGTCATCTCGTTTACCTGTGATAATTCTCTTATAGCTCTTGTAAGAATAATTAAGTGTCATAAGATAAAATCTTACAACTACATTATTCTATTGTGTTGATGAATTATGAAGTTATATTATCATCTTCATCTTAATTGTCCCTGTCATGTTATGATCATACATGCATGCATACAATGATAAACGATAATAAGTCAAGCAATATTATCTACTCAAAGTATAAGTAATTTGTTAAACGAAAACTTTTAAATAAATAAAATGTAAGCATGTTTCTCAGCCCCGAGAGTTTAAAATCAGTTAAGATTAGAAAAGGGGCGTATGAACTCACCTTGTAATTGATGCGGTTGACATAGCGTAAACAATAAATGCACGCAATCTTTGTTGGATTTGTTGTTGTATTTATGATCCTGTACTGATTTCATATTTTTTGTAACTTTTAAGTATGTGTTGTAACAATTCGTGTGTGTAGGTGTTAGCCCTAAGTTGGTTAACACACGTAAGTCTCGGTCATTCTTCGGCCCTGGTTCTATTGTTATAGATCATTAGTATTACGTTTCTAGTGTTATGTGTTTATCTTTAACCCATTCTTAAACTCTTAATACTTTGCCAATGTGCTAATTAATTGTTCTGATATGCGATTTAGTAATCAACCCAAAATAACTTAAGTTTATGGTTTCAATACCACATGTTGTTATTGTTATTTTCAATGCCATTATTACCTAGTAATCACATAATTAGGCAATAAACTTTGTAATCCTTAATGTATTGAGGTTGTGAAATGTATTAAACCCAAGAACTGTCACCTTTGTTGTAAAAATTAACCAAGACCCATGCATTATTATCCTTTTTAATTAGGTTTCATGTTTTGATTCAAACTAAACCATGTGGGCCAAAGTTTAATGGGCCGAATAAATTATGTTGAGACGAAAGAGACACTTGGCCCGTGTAGGTGTGTATGTGGGCCGCTTTGGTTGGGCATGGGTTGGGGAATAATATGGCCTAACTAGTGGAGTTTAGCTGATCGGTGGTAATGTGACACCACTCCAGCGAACCTACAGCAATTAAGGGTTCGGTGTTGACATTAGGTTCGGCTAGGTCTTTCGTCTGCCAATGGTTCGTCAGCTTCAGGTTCTAGCGAACATAATGGCTAGTTCAAGTGGGTTCGGCTATCCACTGCCTCAGGTTCGTTCCACCTAAGGTTTGGTTGATAGGAGGTTCGACTACGCAAGGGTTGGAAAGGTTCGTCCATGATAAGTTTGTGGATCCAGTGTTGGATCGGCAATAGTGGTTCGTAGCCCAAAGGTTCGGCTGGTCGGGTTCGCCACAACAGGTTCGGCTATAGTTCGGCCACTACAGGTTCGCCGTGCATGGTGCAAGGTTCGTGACCCATACTTGAGAACCAGCGAGGTGTAGGTTCGGTTAACACTGCATCCCACGAACCTTGTGTGTTTGCCATTATCATCAAGCTCGAACCTTTGGTCTGGATATTCCCATGGTGTTACTACGCGAAGGTCATTTCTCAGAGGTGTAAGGTTCGAAGAACTTATCCTAGAACCGTCTAGGGCTGATTGATCAAACTTGGGTGACAAAAACCCTAATTCCTGAGATTTTCAAGCTTCCATACCTTGATTTTTGCTGGACAAAACCTCAGATCTATTGTACTTCCTTGTAGAGGACGATGATAGATGCGTGTGCACACGAAGAACGTCCGATTTTGTCAAGAAACGAGCTAGATATGATGATTTGAAGATTGGTTTTCAAGACACAGAGAGGGAAAACGGTGGAGAGGGTAGAGAGAGTGAGATGTAATAAATGATGAAAAAGCCTTCATTTAGGGTTTATATACTAAGCGAGTGTTCGGGTACGTTTCACGTCTCCGTTGCGTTTCCGGAACGTAACGCGCGTTATTTAAGTGTTTTAAATAAAAAGAAGTTATTTGAATTATTTTAATGGTTGTGATTCCTAGTAAATGTTCAATATTTATTTTCTTTAATTTATTTTTGTTCGAGTCGTCTTTCGTTTTTCTTTCGTCAGAACGCGTCACCTTCGCGCGTATTCGTTCGAATCGTCACCCGAACGAACACTACCATGGTTTTGCTTTCTGATGTTTGTTTTCTACTTTCCAGTCATCATTTCAGAACGTTAAACTCACAGATATGTGTGTGTGAATCGTCACTCACGAAAACACTGTCAGTTAACTATTCTGTAACAAAATTGCAATTATGTTTTAAATTATATATCCTCCTTGACATACTCAACCAAACATCATGTTTTCACATTTTTTTCATACTGATTAATCGACCATCTGATTCATGTCATTTATGGAAATCAGATCGCAACCGACATCTTTTTGTTGTTCACTTACACACTGTTGTTTCTCTTGAGTCGTTGTATTAATTGTACTCAGGTTCTCTCCTAAAACACACAACTATAGTTTATCGTGAGTGTTGTACTTACGGTATTTAAGTTTTCACATAAATACGTACAACTGTTTCTTGTATTTTGAGTTCTGTTATCACAAACATTGTTCATATAATGTATTTACGCACAGTACAAGGTGAAAGTACACATACCGTACGGACTTGCCGGACGACTAGGTACTGGATGTCACACAAATACAATCAGTTGAGCTTACCTACACATCCCATAACCAAAAGCATAAAACCTCAAAACAACAAGTCAACCATGATTAAAACCACAACACCCAAATTTTCTATCATTTCCCATCATGCTTTTGCAACCAACTTAAGCAAGGACAAGGAAGATCTAAGCTAAAGATGTAGAAACAAAAACAAAAACAAAAATTTTCCAAATTTTTGACTCAAGAAGTTAAGTATACTGAAACTAAAACTAAAACTAAAAAAAAAATTAAAACTAACTAAACTAAACAAAATTAAACTAAGTTTCCCATCCCCGCACTTAAACTTTACATTTCCCCAATGTAGAGAAAAAGGAAACCCCAAAGAAAAACTAGAAATAAAAACGAGTAAAAACTGAAAATGACATAGATGGTTAAAAGAAGACTGTCGGGTGGCAGTCTTTCCATACGAGCTATTCACTATGCAAATTGCTTCACAGTTAATAAACAACCACATGAAATAAGCACAAAAACATCAAAACAAACAACCATAAATCTAAAGATGATAATAATCCAAAACCAAAAATAAGTTAAAACTCCACCAACCCATTACCAACCTAACCATAAGTTTCATAAAGTACAAATGTTCAGTAATAAAGACAAACTGCAACAACCCATAAATACATGCATCTTCCCACACCTACTGTTCATTATCTAGGCCTCTTCCACCATCATGCTTGTCCGGTGATTTGTAAAACTCAAGAATGTTGATATGAAGTGAGTTCATTAGATACCCCATCGCAACTTCATGTCTTCTCTGATCTTGCATCCTCCATTCCCTATACTGGTCGTGATAGTCGTCCATTCTATGGCATAAGGACTCTAATGTGAGTGGATCGGGTATAGGCTCCTTAAGTGGGTACTGTCTAGGGGGAAAGTCACGCCTAAAGACCGACCTTTGCCTATGTGTGGGCACCGAACCCATAACTGCCTCAGCTGCAGGTGTCCCCTGTGGTGGCATCACCTAGGGACCAACCATGAACCCTACCCACCTTGGGGGGGTCATCTCTCTCTAAAACTCCTTCTCTGCGCAGGTCCCTTATATCAATGAGTGTGGTCAACGGGGCGGTATCTATCAAATACCCCCAAGTAATCCGCCATACGGTAGATATATGGGCCCATATCTAACCGCCTTCGTCCACCCCCCGCCTAGCTCGAGCTAAATAAGTGGCTAACACACAGGCAACATTGGCCTCTCTCCTTGTGACCATGCAGTACAAATAGAAAATGTCAATCAAGTTGACCTTCTCCTCCCCAGAACTCCTACCTACCACTTTACATGCTAAAACCCTGTGAATATATCTCAATATGGGGTCTCTAATGTCTGACTCTAACATGCTGGTAGAGAAGGGAGAATCAGCAATGGTAGCCCATAACTCGCTCAAATCCATATTGGAAATACATAAATCTCTGTTTTTCTTTGTGGCTCCCCTCAAAGACGATACAAACCTAGGTGACATAACCTCTTCCTCAGTATAAAATCCAAAGACTACATCAAACTGAGGAATGGTCATCTCGTATACCCGTCTGCCCAAGGAGAAAGAAACAGCGTCCAATGCATCGAACTCAGAGTCGTCATACATGAACGTGGAGTGAAACTCCATTGTCAACTCCATGTACTGGGGCAAGCCACAAGCTAATACTCTCACCCACTTAGGCCTTAATAATCTCTCCAACCTATCTCTTTGACCCAGTTGGTCAACCAACTCCCAACTAATGTTCCTATGATGAAGGATATATATGGATACAAACCTATCAAACCTGTCGCTTTCAAAAGTACCCATTGCAAACATAATCAATGTGTGGTCTTTAAGTCTTCTTGTCTTGATCACTTGTACACATTCTGCCTCCAAATACTGAATGGTCCTCTCATCTCTTTGAAACTGCTCAGGAGTTCTCCCCGGGGCCAAGGAACTGGCCCTCTTCATCTCTTTCCTCCTGCCCCTGATGAATCACTCCAGACATCATGAAAAAACAATTGAAATCAAACAAAAGCCTCCAAGTTATCAAAGATCCCAAACTACGCAACTGTATAGCATTTCATTCGTGGTTACCAAACAATTCAAATTAGGTTTCAAGAACAAAACCCCTGATTTTAAAATTGAAAAACTGATTTTTAATGGGTTAATCAACTCTCATTAGCATTTTCCTTTTCAAAAATCAGTTTCCTTTTTTATGTCTTTCATCAAATTAACCCCTGTAAAAAAACAAGAGCATTCCCAAAATCTAGCATATAAGCCCATGAGACAATTTTAACACCTTTAAGCATAATGATTCTGTGACAACTAGTACTTGACCGGCCGGCAAGTCCGTACGGTATGTGTAGTTTCAACAGTAACTATGTGTAATTACATGTGTATAAACAGTAATTGTATTAACAGGATTTTAAATACAAGAAACAGTTGTACGTATTTTCGTGTAAACTTAAATACTGTAAGAACAGCATACATTTGAAACATTAGTTGTGTGTATTTAAGTGAAAACCGAAGTACAATTAACACAACTAAACATGAGAAACAACAGTGTTTATGTGAATAACAGAAACAAATCGGTTGCAATCTGATATCCATAAATGACAGGAATCAGATGGCCAACAAATCAGTGAGAAAACAATGTGAAAACAGGGTGTTTAGTTGAGTCTGACAGTGAGGAAATACAATTAAAACATAAATTACATTGTTATTTCAGAATAACGAACTTATAGTGTGTTTGCGTGGGTGACAATTCACGAAAACATATTTGTGAGTTTAACGTTCTGAAATAATGATTGGAAAGTAGAAAACAATAGTCGGAAAGAAAAACCATCGTTGTGTTCGTTCAAATGACGATTTGAACGAATACGCGCGATGGCGACGTGATCTGACGAACGAAAGCGAAACACGACACGAACGAAATTAAATTAATAAAATAAATTATTTAACATATTTACATGTAACAACAGTGCCGAAACCGGTGCCGGAACAGTGATCGCAACAGTAACATGAACAGTAAACAGACACAAACTATACACATTCTATTCTATTTCATATTCATATCAATAGTCAAAGTCATTTCGTATTATCAAACAACAGGCTCATAAACATTAGCAGAAACAAAGTTCAGAACAATGGTTCTTGAGTCAGGTAATTATCTGGCAACGCTGAACCATCATGAGTTTATTTGTTAGGATCTATTAGGATAGCACGTATGTGAGGATAATCAAAATAACACAATAACAGTTGTTGTTATGGAACGCTAAACTGACGAACTATTCGTATAGATGACGATCTGTACAAATAGATCGGATAGTTTAACGATCTGAAACGATGATTGTTAAGTAGACAACAAAAATCAGAAAGTGAAACGTACGATCGTGTTCGTACAGTTAGCGCTCTGTACGAAAACGCGCGTAAGTGACGTTTTCTGATGAAATGAAACGAAAAACGATTCGAACGATAATAAAGTTAAGGAAATAAAATATTTCCTGTTTTACAATTTTGAAACTCGTCATAAATAAATTAAAACGAAACTATTTTAATTTGGACGCGCAAACCATAATACGCGAATAAATAATAAAACGCATAAAATTTATGAACTTCGATAAATAAATTAAGAAAATAACATTTAATGTCATTACTAGAAGTAACCACCTTCCAAACACATAAAATATAGCCTTTTAATTTAATTACGTAATTACGCGTGTTACGATCCGGCAATGCGACGAAGACGCGAACCGAGCAAACGAAACGAACCCGAATACCCTCGGGGTATATAAACATGGAAAGAACTAAATTCTTTCATTTTTACACATCTCCCTCTCTATCTAGCACTCTCTCCCGTCATCTCTCTCTTTTTCTAGAATCTCATCTTAAACCTTCGAGATCGAGCTCAAATCTCACGGAATCACGAGTTCTTGGTGTCTACGCGTAGCTAGGAACGTGCTCTACAAGGGAGTACAACAAATCGGAAGCCTTGGCCGCTGAAAATTAAGGTATGAAGCTTTAAACGTGATAGAAACTAGGGTTTGCATTTTTTCTTAATTTGTTGTTCGACCCACGTATGATTAACAGGATTAGAACCATGTTCACGACCTGCACACCCTCGAAAATCTTGCCAGTAGACCCCATCAGGTAAAACGCTTAGAAATCAGGTCGAGCAATGAAGGAGATGGGGGTGAAGTTGCAGGTTCGGCGACTACAGGATGAGACAAAGCAGCTCTAGCCGAACCCTCTACTCTACGAACCTATTACATCACTGGCCGAACCATGCATGGCTTAACGAACCAATTTTCCGAACCCTGGTCGAACCCAGGTTGCAGGTTATTAGACACGAACCTTTCTCTATTTGCCGAACCTTTTTCGGGTGACGAACCCTGCATATTATACCTAAAGCCATGGCCGAACCCTGTTATCCATTCAGACAAACCCTGGCGAACCCTTAGGATGAGACACGAACCCTCAGGCAGCTACGAACTTTACACCTGGTTGGCGAACCCTCACGAACCATGCGCGAACCCTGGATCATTTTGTATTAACCGAACCTTCCTTGCAAAGGTGGCCGAACCTAAGTCGTCTTAGCCGAACCTTTTCAGGATAAGGCCGAACCTTCGGCACGCCATCTTCCACCGAACTCTAGCCGAAGTTCACAAACAGCGAATCTGTTAGGTCAGACGAACCCACACCCTTGTTGCCGAACCTTTTGTTGTCAAACTCTACAGGAGTTAAGTGGCGAACCTAGGAACCACCAACCTACCACCACCGAACCTTGCTCACTAAAGTAAAAAGGTTCGCTGGAAGTTCGAACTGGGCTCACCCCACCCCATTCGGCTGATCATTGTATCACTTTTGGCCGAGACTTTGGAGGCCCATCTACAGAACGATCGGCCCAACCATGAACCCATGTGTATACTATTGGTTCATTTGCTTATTCGATCCATGAACACTTACTGGCTTATTTAACACTTCGGCCCAAACAGAAGCTTGATAAGGCCCACAAGATCTAAACTTTAATAAAAACAGGATTAATTACCGATCTAACTTAGGATATTCTAGCACAATTATCATATGGGATCATTATAGGGGATGATCATTGTTTTAGTCAAACACGATTGAATCTCTTTAAACTAAGATATCAATATTAATCGGAGAAGTACACTAGGGGTGAAAACAAGAACCTAAAGGTTATGGTTTGACTTAAAGTTTAACACCTAAACCGTTGGAAATTTCAAAGATATATGAGTAACCTAAATGGTTTATTTAAACCCTCAAGGTTAGTTACTCAATAAGCTAACAAGAAATCACCAGAAACTAAAAGGTTATCAATGGGCCCATGAACGGCCCAATGGGTTTAATATAAGCCAATCATGTTTAATTACACTTTTCTTAAATCAATTATGCTTTTCATAAAAGAAATTAAATTATAAACCTTATCAATATAATTAAATGATTTTCCTAAATAAATGATATACTTAAAATGTAATAAATTGAAAATGTTTTACTTAAAGAATTTAAACGATTAATGGGGGATCTGGATTACTAATGCGTAATAGTTTAACTTATATAGAAGGAATTTTAGAAACACATTAGTAATCTAGGACACGTAGTTGCACACCGAGACCAAACCATAGATACGACAATCCCCGTATGTACTTATCGTATTCGAATTCTTTAAAATAACTCAGGTGCTAAAGATACTTAGGCAACAATCAAAGAGTGCGCATATCTTTTGTGGTTCATAGCACGGCAACACAGGTGAGTTCATGGCCCCTTTTTCTAAACATTTCTGTTTTAAAAACACGGGGCTGAGAAGCATGCATAAACAGTTTACTTAAATTGTTTACTCAAATGTTTTTAAATTTTTATGTTTTACATATAAATGTTATCCTAGACCATGTCTAGGAATATTTTATGCAGGTTTTAATAAGCGTATTTACTTATAAATTAAGTAAATAATCGGGTTAAACTAAACATTTTGACAAATCAAGTGGGTGTGTTCAATGAATCAAACTAAACATTTTGACAAATCAAGTGGGTGTGTTCAATGAATCAAACGAAACATTTTGACGAAACAGGTGTGGGATTTCAACGAAACAAACGAAACAATCTTTGCAAAGACAATATTCAATGTTCCACAAATCAAGTGTTTGTTGAACAATGAATCAAGTGTACAATTGAGCAATGAATCTAGTATTCTATGATCAACGAATCAAGTACATATTGTTACAAAATCAGACGAATCAATAAATCATTTTCAAGGGAAAGCCTGGGAAATATCAGAGATAACATACGCCAAAACAGACGAAACATGAAACCATACATTTCAAGAAGTCCTAGCTAGACCGTTTGATTTGTAGGTCGTATGTTTGAGGATATTTACAGATTCCCTCCCTACTAAGTACCTACATTAACAGACTAGTCTACTCGAGTATGACCAAAGGCCCCAATCATTAGGACTTAGATTTTATTAAATGTTTATTTATTTATTTAATTAAGCATTTATAACTGTTTCTACAATTGCTATGGTTAATCATATTTGTGTGATGAACTTATGGAATCAATACGGATTTCAAAAGATTGTAATTACAGGGACAACAAAGAACAGAAGGATTTTTGGGAATAAATGAGAAGGGTAAAAATGCTTAATTATCATTAACAACAGTGTCATATGTGTATTAGTATGTGGTGGGATGGCGTCTGGGTGGGCTTGTAGGCTCGACTAAGGGGTATGCCCTATATATAAGCATGCCGATATGGATATTACATTGAAGTTAATGAGGTTAGGGTCTTTAACGAAAGGGATTTTCAAATCATTTTCAAATACAAAACAATATGAACTCACCAACCATGTGTAGACTTTATTTTGCATGACTTCTCAGGTGACGAACAGGTCAACTGAAGAGTTACTTCTTGGATTAGGTTATCTGATAGAGGACTTAGCTTTTGGACCTGCATATCTTGAAGCAATCATTATATAGTTTATTTTGTATATCTTGTGCAGATACAAGATTGAAGTTAATGATGCGATAGTAGATTTACATTGTTAAATTATAAACTTAACTGATGTGATTTAGCTTTGTAATTTTATTTTATTTTAGCAAGTTTCTCATTTATATATCATGTGCGATATAAAGAATCTGATCATTTCGATTATCACTAACGCTATCGCGCCCCGGGAACCTTCCGCCCGTCGGGGAAACCCGATCCTACCCCGCCGGCTCGGGGTGTGACATTGCAATTTTGAAACTCATCAAAATAATTAATTAACTCCTTTTTAAATAAAACATTTAAATTACGCGTAGCGTTTCGGATACGCGACGAAATCTCGAACCGAGCAACCGAAACAAACCCGAATACCCTCGGGGTATTTAATGGCTAAATGAAGCCTTCTCCATCATTTTACACATTTCCTCTCTCTCTCTCTCTACTTTCAATTTCCGGATTTCACCCTTCATTCCCATTTCCAAGCTTCAAATTCACATATCTCATTCGTTTCTTGGCCAAATTTGATGTTCTTGGTGTCCGCCGTAGCTAGGAACAAGCTCTACAAGGAAGCACAACAGATCTGAGGAGTTAACCAGCCAAATTAGAGGCACGAGCTGAAGAAATCCCTGAAAAATAGAGTTTTTAGTGCTTTGGTTGACACACCCACTTATCCGCCTTAATGATGGATAAATTAGCAAGATTGTATATCAATGAGATAGTAGTACTCCATGGTGTGCCATTGTCTTTCATTTCTGATAGAGATAGCAGATTCACATCAAGGTTCTGGCAATCACTGCAGAAATCTCTAGGGACACAGTTAAATCTGAGTACAGCTTACCATCCACAAACGGACGGTCAGAGCGAACGTACTATCCAAACCCTGGAGGATATGTTAAGAACTTGTGTTTTGGATTTCGGTGGGAATTGGGATTCCCATTTGCCACTGATTGAATTCTCCTACAATAACAGTTACCACAGCAGTATCGGATGTGCACCATTCGAGGCTCTTTATGGCCGGAAATGTCGATCACCGATCTGTTGGACTGAGGTTGGAGATAATCGCATAACGGGGTCAGAGCTTATTCAGGAAACCACTAACAAGATTGCTCAGATTCAACGAAGACTACAAGCTACAAGAAGCAGACAAAAGAGCTACGCCGACAAACGGCGTAAGCCGTTGGAATTCCATGTGGGAGACCGTTTCATGTTGTAGGTTTCTCCATGGAAGGGCGTAGTTCGCTTTGGAACAAAAGGCAAACTAGCACCACGATACGTGGGACCGTTTGAAATCATCGAACGTATTGGTCCTGTGGCGTATAGACTGAGATTACCAGATGAACTCAGTGGTGTGCATGACGTGTTTCAAGTCTCGAACTTAAAGTAATGCCTTGCTGAGGAATCATCCGTCATTCCAATTGAAGAAATTCAAGTTGATGATCAATTACACTTTATCGAAGAACCTTTAGAAATTATGGATTGCAAGGTTAAGCAACTGAGGCGAAGCCGTATACCTATAGTAAAGGTTCGTTGGAACTCAAGACGCGGACCTGAGTTTACTTGGGAACGTGATGACCACATGAAGTTAAAGTATCCCAACTGTTTGAAGAGGAAGCTGTGCCCGACAATAATTCTTAAATTTCGGGACGAAATTTCTCTAACAAGGGGAGACTGTAACATCAGTGCCGGAAACGTCACCGGAACAGTGATCTCTACAGTAAAACGAACAGTAACCAGGTAAGAACTATGTATGTTTCATTGTTTATCATATTCATTTCATGTCATCAACGAACCAATACAAAATCAGTTCAGAAAACAAAATTTAGAACAATGGCTCATTAGTCAGATAATTATCTGACATTACAGAACCATCAGGTGATTATGTGTTAGGATCTTATTATGTATAAACGTATGTGAGACTTTACAGGACAAAACAACATGGATGTCGTTATGTGAATGCTAAACTGACAGATTATTCGTATAGGTGACGATCTGTACGAATAAATCTGGAAGTTTAACGTTCTGAATGATATCCATTAATTAGAAAACAATATCGAAAAGTATAGTTATCGCCGTGTTTGTACGGGTGACGATTCGAACGAATACGTGCGACAACCGTACAATTCAATTTAAACGTTAATTAAATATTTTTGAAAATTAAACAAATAAAAGATATTTAGTTAATTTATTAGGAATCACAATCTAAAATAATTTTAGTAATTCTAATTTAAGATCGAGTCGTTTTGTAACGAAAACGACGAGAAACCGACGCTTCTATGCGAAAACATGCGAAACCGAACGAACCTGAACAAAACCGGATATTTACCCCTCATTTAATGAGGCAATTAAGCCTCATCTACCACCACCAACCATCCACCATGTTGGACTAAAAGAACCAATGAGCCTGATCAGAAAAATCTCTAAGTCTCACAGCACTTATAACGACTTAAGAAGAACACAACAGCTGACATTCAATGTACTGAAGACACAAGATCTGAAGTGATATACAACAGCTGAAGTGCAATTCATCAGATGTTGTAGTGTGTAGTTTAGTCTTCAGTAGTTTTCTTTCAGTATTTGTAAAAGTCTGATGAGTAGTTTACTCATCAGATGTTTTAGTCTTTTTACTTCAGTAGTTTTAATACTTCAGTAGTTGTAAGAGAATGTCTTCAGATGTCGTAGACATTCTCAGTAGTTTAGTTATTTTCAGTTGTTTTGTTTTGTCTGTTAGGTGTCAACATCATGTGACATCATCAGACGTCACTGTCTCTATATAAGGGCAGTTGACATGTTTGTAATGGTAACGAAGTTAATATTCTGAATGATGTATTCCTTTTGCAGAAAGTTTCTCTCTCTATAACAAACTTGCATTTACTGTTTGATTGAACTTTGTTCTTGCTATGATTATGCTAATTCAACTTTGAATTCCGTTGCTATACTCTATTAATTGTATCAATTGAGAACATCTGATCCTACAATTGGTATCAGAGCTGGTTAATCATTGATCGATTAAACAATTGATCTCTGAAACTGCTCAAATTTGTTCTCTAATTGATCGAATTAGCTGATTAAGTAAGAATTTGTTATAGATTGAAGTTTTCTGTTAACTTCTGTTGATTTGTCCTTCAATATTAATTTGTTTTGAATCAATTGATCGAAATTTGCATTAGCTTGTGTCTAATTGCTTGAATCTGTGATCATGACGACTCCAAACAATGATCCGCACAATACAGGCTCCGCAACCAAGCCTCCGATGCTTGTGCGGAGTGAGTACAACATATGGCAACGTAGAATGCTACATCACCTGTCGATTAACAGCGCAGGATGTTGGAAATCTGTAGTGCATGGTCCTTATAAACCCATGATTACTGATCCTGAAACTAAACTAATGATTCCGAAACCTTCGGATATGTATTCGGATGAGGATATCAAACTGTTTGAAATTGATGCGAAAGCTCATGGTATTCTGGCCATGGCTTTGCCGAATGAGATTTACTCTGGCTTGATGCATCATGATACTGCTCATGATCTCTGGGTTACACTGAAAGAACAATTTGGTGGAACCGATGAGGTTTTAGCAAACACAAGAGAAATCCTCGCCCAACAGTATGAGACGTTCTCTCATAGGAAGGGTGAATCATTGACTCAACAATTTGAGCGTTTCTCATGTTTAATTTTTGAGTTGAAAATGGTTAAGCAAGAATATACTAATAGTCAGATGAATAACAGATTTCTCAGATCACTGCCTGAGAGATGGGATACTTATACTATTATCCTACGCTCCAGTGCAACTCTAGAACATCTATCTCTCACCCAACTTCATGGGAAACTCTTAACATTTGAGAGAGAGGTAGAACAAAAGAGAAAACTGTCTTCATCTGGAAAACTTGCTGATGATTTTGTTCCTGGTAACACAGCTTTGATAGGTCAGGAATCAGAGTTTAATGGGTCTGAATGTTCTTATGATGAACATGTTGATTTTTCTACTAACAATTCTGAACATGCTTTTGTGGGAGTTGATGGTAATGCAGGAAATTATGGTGATAACTTGTGTTTTGTGATGGATGATTTGAAAGGAATCCCGGATGATGATCTAGAGGAGATGGACATTTTGAGTCAAATGGCATTAATCAACATCAGATCACAAAAGTTCTATAAACGAACAGGAAGAAAGTTCCCTGGATTATCTGGCAAAACCAAAGTTGGATTTGACAAAGGGAAGCTGAGGTGCCATAAGTGTCATAGACTTGGTCACTTTGCTAGGGAGTGCAAATCTACTGGTTCCAACTCTGCTGCACCTTTTGTGACTTTTCCAAGCAACAACCCATCAAGCAAAGGACCACAATCCTCTGGTACTAGTCAACAACAATTCTATCCAGCTCACTTCGTTCAACAAAATCCTATGCCATATCCATATCCTTGTTTCTACATGCCTCAACCTACACACACTCCAGCATTAATTCCTTCACAATCCCCTGCTCTTCCTGATCCCAGCAAATCTCAAACCAATCAGCAATCTCAACCACAACAACATCAGAGTTTCTTTACTCCTGGAGTAGTTGATTGGAGTAGTCTACCTGATGACTTATCTGACTTCAACATGCAGCCTTATTCTGAAAATGGTCCACATGGTGGAGACAATCCTTTTGGAAATCTTGCATTGATGGCTATTGATTCAACTGACAACTCTTGTCAATCTTCTTCAACATCACAGGTATCTTCTGAATCAAAAGCTAAGTTATGCTCAGAGTCATGTATTTCAGCATTTGCTTCCATTAGGGAAATAAATGTAGAATTGATAAATGAGAAATTTGAATTAGAGAAGGCTGTGGCTAAAAACAAAACTGAGTTTGAAAGAGCTTTAAATGAAAAAGAGTCTGATATTTATAAACTCAAATGTTTGTTATCTGATGAAAAAGCTAGAGTGGAAGTCATGCTTGTGAAGCATAATGATCTGAAACAAACACTTGCAGCAACCCAAGTAGAATGTGCAAGATGGGTTGAATCTTGCAAGGGGTTTGAGTTGCTGTTAAACAAGCAAAAAGCATCAAATGTGAAGTTTGGTATTGGATACAATCACACTGCTCCTCCAACTGACTATACACCAAAAAATCTTAACTGTGTGTCTGAAGGAGACAGTGTATACCAATCCACCAAATCTTCAGAAAAGTCTGATGCTGAAGAATCATTTGAAAGTGATTCAAGTGCCTGCAAATCTGAGTCTGAAACTATTGACATTGAAACTTATTCTTATTCTCTTGGATGTACAAATGTTATCCAGGATGAAACATGTCAGGATAGTGTTTTAATTGAGATTAATCCTGATGAAAAGGTTTCAAATGAATTAAATTTAAAACTGGTTAAGTCAGATGGGCATGGCACTGGAGAGAAAGATGCACGGCTTCTGATAAGTCAGAATCACTCATCAGTAGTTGTAGAAAAAGCTGATGGCACAACTACTGATAAGTGGAAAAGGGTTGATAGACAAGTGCTGAAGAATACCTCTTCAGAGGTTGTCAGCACATCAGCTGTTATCAATTTGTCTACAAATACTGATGTTTCAAATGTGCTGAAGAACAAAAACTCAGTATCTAAGTCATCAGTACTTGTAGATAATCACAAGGGAAAGCAAAAGAGGGTGCCTTGTGAAATTTGTAGGCTGTTTAATCATTCCACTGATGATTGCTGGTACAGAAAAGGTTCTAAATTCAACAAAATAAAGCATAAAAACAAAAACCTTCTCAAAATGAAAACTGAATTTCGTTCCAAGTTTGTACCAGAATCATCTGTCAGTTCAAAGACTGGAAACACCTCACATGGAACTGAATCAAATAAGTTCAAGAAAGAAAAGGAGGTGGTTCCAGATTCAAAGAAACAACACTTGAAAAATTCTTCATCAGTTAAAGAAACTAAAGGGTTAAAACCCAAAAATCCAAAGTCAGGTCAAAATGTGTCTAATGAAATCAAAATCTTGACACAAAATCATAATCAACTGATGTTAATGATGCAACAACTGCTAGGAAGAGTCAATCTGGCAGAGGCATCTGTTGATTCATTTCCTAAAAAGAAATCAAAATCAAAAGTCAAAGCAAAATCTTCTGATAAGAATGCTTCAAGTGTTGCTTCAACTGACACTGCTCACTTTGTTTATTCATGTGTTAACAGACCCAAAACCAAAATGGTTTGGGTCCCAAAGTCTAACTGAGTGTATTGTTGTATGCAGGGTCCTTCAGCATGCCAAAATAGCATCTGGTATGTTGATAGTGGAGGATCCATGCATATGACTGGGAGCAGATCTCTCCTTCAAAATTATTTTACTGGAAGGAAGGGATTTGTATCCTTTGGAAATGATGCTAAGGGTTACATTATTGGGAAAGGTATGGTAACAAATGGTGAAATTAGGTTTGATGATGTGAATCATGTTGAAAATCTTAAGTACAATCTTCTGAGTGTTAGTCAAATGTGTGATAAGGGTCATGTTTCTCTTTTCACTAAGCAAGATTGTAGAATTTTATCTTCTGATGTGATGCCTTTGATTAGCAAAGTTTTAGATGAGTATACACTTCTTAAGGCTAACAGAGTGGGAAAGGTATATGCCTTTGATTTATCTAAGAATATCTCTGTCAAGGGTCATCCTTGTTTATTCTCTAAGGCCTCTTTCAAAGAATCAAATCTGTGGCATAGAAGATTAGGTCATGTGAACATCAAAAACATGAATCAATTGGTGAAACATGGTTTGGTTAGAGGTCTTCCTTTAAAGGACTTTAGTTGTGATGAGAATTGTACTGCCTGCTTGAAAGGAAAGCAACACAAAGTCTCTTTTCCTCCAATTGGAGATTCCAAATCCACTTGTTGCCTGCAACTACTGCACATGGATTTGTTTGGTCCTGTGCAGATAATGTCTATGGCAAAGAAGAAGTATTGTCTAGTTATTGTTGATGACTATTCAAAATTTGTCTGGACTTTCTTCTTACACTCAAAAGGTGAGGTTGCCAAGACTATTATGAATTTTGTGTTGTTTGCTGAAAAGCAATATTCTATTCCTATCAAGTGTGTTAGGAGTGACAATGGTACTGAATTCAGAAATCACCTTCTGGATGAATTTTATCTGTCAAAGGGAATTCAGACACAGTACAGTATTCCCAGAACTCCTGAACAAAATGGAGTTGTAGAAAGGAAAAATAGGACTTTGATTGAAGCTGCCAGAACAATGCTTGCAGATTCTGGTTTACCACTAACCTTCTGGGCAGAAGCTGTTAATACAGCTTGCTATGTGCAAAACAGAGTTTTGGTAAATCAAAGATGGTTGAAGACTCCATATGAAATACTTCACTCTTTAACTCCTTTGATTTCCTTCTTCAGAGCTTTTGGATGTCCTTGCTACATTCTCAACACCAAAGATCAACTTACCAAATTTGATTCCAAAGTTGATGCAGGATACTTTGTTGGATATTCTTCAACTTGCAAGGCTTATAGAGTGTTCAATTGTCGCACAAAGATTGTTGAAGAAACTCTTCATGTTAAATTCAATGAATGTCCCAAAGATTCCATTCCTCAAAATCCTGCTGAGATGTTTGATATTAACATCTTACAACATGAGTTTCCAGTTGAGCATAGTGGTGTAGAAGATGCAGTTTTTCCAGCAGATCCTCCAAAAGCTTCTACAGCAACCACACAAGGAACTCTAGATGATGAAGATGAAAGTACTCATTTGTTCAGATTCAGTGACTATTTGCCTACATCGGCAAAATCTGATGCTTCTTCTGCTCCAGCTGGTCCACTCAATACAAATGCTAATGAAATTCTGGAATCCTCTCAATCATTTGAAATCCCAGCTGCTTTGTTCCCTGAATCATCTTCAACTGCAACATCTGACCCTCCAGCAAACACTTGCACTGATCTCATTCCATATCAAGAACTGAAGGATCATCCATTATCTCAAGTTCTTGGTGATATTTCTGCAGGTGTTTCAACAAGAAGTCAATTATCTAACTTTTGTCTTTATGCTTTGTTTGTCAGTCAACTAGAGCCAAAGAATTACCACATAGCACTTAGAGATATTGGCTGGGTGGAGGCAATGCAGTTGGAATTGTTGCAGTTCAAGAAGCAACAGGTTTGGGAGCTGGTTTCTTTACCTCCAGGTAAGTGTGCAATAGGCACAAAATGGGTGTTTAGGAATAAAACAGATGAACATGGTCAAATCATTAAAAACAAGGCTAGACTAGTTGTACAGGGGTTTTCTCAGGAAGAAGGTATTGATTATGATGAGACCTTTGCCCCTGTAGCCAGACTAGAAGCAATTAGATTGTTTTTAGCATATGCTGCCTTACACAAATTAAAAGTTTTTCAAATGGATGTCAAAAGTGCTTTCCTATATGGTAAAATAAAAGAGGAAGTGTATGTGTGTCAACCTCCAGGCTTTGAGGACAATAAACATCCTGATTGGGTGTACAAGCTTGATAAAGCTCTTTATGGGCTGAAACAAGCACCTAGAGCCTGGTATGACACTTTATCCACTTTTCTTCTCAAAAATAATTTCTCTAGAGGCTCCATTGATAAAACTTTATTCATAAAGAATGTAGGACAGCATAAGCTACTTGTTCAAATTTATGTTGATGACATCATATTTGCTTCTTCTGATCTAAAGTTGTGTGATGCTTTCACTGAGCTTATGACCAAAAATTTTGAAATGAGTGCCATGGGGGAACTACAGTTTTTCTTGGGTCTTCAAATCAAACAAAATCCTGATGGCATTTTTATTCACCAATCAAAATACACAAAAGATCTTTTAAAGAAATTTGATATGCAAAACTGTAAATCATGTTCCAATCCCATGAGCAGCACCACACAGCTTGATGCTGATCTGAAAGGTACTTCAGTGGATGAAACTCTTTATAGATGTATGATTGGGTCTTTGATGTATCTAACTGCATCAAGGCCAGACATTATGTTTGCCACTTGTGTCTGTGCTAGATTTCAGGCTGCACCTAAAGAATCTCATTTAATTGCTGTGAAGAGAATTTTCAGATACTTGCAGGGCACTCTATCTCTGGGAATATGGTATTCCACTGGACATTCCTGTAAGCTAGTTGCTTTTTCTGATAGTGACTATGCAGGATGCAAACTCTCAAGAAAATCTACTTCTGGTGGGTGTCAATTTCTTGGAAATTGTCTAGTTTCTTGGCAAAGTAAGAAACAAACATCTGTAGCCACTTCCACTGCTGAAGCCGAGTACATTGCTGCTGCAAGTTGTACTTCACAAATTCTCTGGCTTCAGTCTCAACTCTTGGATTATGACATCAAAGAACTGAAGACACCATTGTTAATGGATAGTGCTTCAGCTCTTTGTATTGTCAAGAATCCAGTTCAGCACTCTAGGACTAAACACATTGAGATCAGACATCATTTTATAAGAGATTGTTATGAAAAGGGTCTGATTGATCCAAAGTTTGTTCCTAGTGCTGATGAGCTTGCAGACATCTTTACTAAGCCTTTAGACACCTCAACTTTTCAAAATTTAGTTCTAAGGCTTGGTATGCTGCAACTTGAATAGGTTGGTTTTTCATCAAATAAATGTTAATTTCTTTTCAAAAACCCAAAAATATTTTCAATTTTTCTTTTCAAATAAAATTTTTTACCTTGACACTTTTTGATATTTTCAGTAAATACTGATACATATCAAGAGTACTGATTCAAGGAAAATTATGACCTTTTTTAATACTCTAAGTTACAAGTACTGATGAGTATTGATTCACTAAGTACTGAAGGTCAAACATTGTTTACAAGTTCTGATGAACACATTGTTCACAAGTTCTGATGAACAAAATTTCCACAAAGTCTGATGAACAACTGATGAAAACAACTGCTGAACAAAACTGTCGACAACACCTGATGAGTAATTTTACTCTTCAGTTGTTTTAACCTCTGTTGTTTTCTCTATTTAACTCAACCTTCTTCAGTTGTTTCATTATCACTTTCTCAGAACTTTCCATATTTTTCAAAAACCTATTTTCCCTCTCCAGTCTTTGCATCCATGGCGTCAATAACCTTGAAACCTCGACACAATTCCGTTGCTTATCTGACCAAATCCTCCTTCTGGTCAAAGTTTGATGAAGCTGTGGATTTGATGAATGCTTCTCAATTCAAAACTGCTTTTCTCATCAATCCAACATTATATGTCGACTCTATTCATCAATTCTGGATGAATGTCGAACTGATCAATATTGGCACAGGAGTCATCTCACTTCGATCCACAGTTAATGGTCATAATGTGCACATCAGCCCCGCTGAAATCAGGGAGGTTCTTCAGCTTGATGATGCTAACCTGGTCACTCAGTTTCCTAAGAGCGTCACTGACCTCTGTTTTACAAGTCATGAATACCAGGGTGACCTGAGTGATTCCACACTTTTCAAGAAGCACTTCAATGACCCAGAGCGCCTGATATTCCATATGATCAACATCTGCTTGGCTCCGAAGTCTTCTTCATGGGACCAAATGTCCTCTCGATGGCAACAGGTATTGTATTCTATCCTAGAATCTCAAAAGCTAAATTTTTCTCAAATACTCTTTTCTGAATTAACTGAACATGCTGGTAAGCCTGTTTCTTCTAGATGGCTACTCTATCCACGTTTTATCATGGCCATCATAGAGAAACAGCTACAGCAAAATGGCCTTGTTGGTCAGGGGATCTCTGCTCCAGCAGTTTTGTTGGAAGTATATTCCCGACACAAGTCTAACCCTACTCTCAAAGAGGCTGCCCGAAAGCTAAAACCCAAGCAGAGGGAACCCACAGCCTCCACCACCAAATCCAAATCCAGAGTCCCCACTAAACCTAAATCCAAACAAACCAAAAAGGCTGCTCAGGGAAATGAGTCCCCTGAGTCTGCCATGCCTCACCAAGGCATGACATGGACACTGGGAGTAGTCAACCAGTGATCCATCCGACTCCACCGGCTCAAACCGCCCAGGATTCCTCTCAACAGGAACCTGGTGCAACCTTTGAAGGGGCAGACACATCACTAGAACCTCTTTCAGTTGAAAAGGTTTCTATTGAAAAGCACCAATCTCCCCGGGTGCATTCTCCTTCAAACCCACTTTCTATGGAAACCACCACAAATAGCCCAACTTTTGTTATTGAAAACATCCTGGATCAGTTGAACACTCCTATCCCCTCCCAGACACCTATCACTACTGGGATAAGCTCCAACATTGAGGGGGAGGACCAAAGTGTCTCTGATAACCCACAGGATCATGACTACCACATCAGAACTCCTAGTGTGGAAAGAGAGATTCTGATATCTGACAAGGCTGCTACTTCATCACCTCCATCATTTGGAGTGATTGATAGTGGTACCATTGCTAAGACCTTGTCAGAGGCAACAACTGATGAAGGGGTTACCCCTGAGGTTGGAAGTCCCCAGAACCAAGAAAAAGGGGCACCTGATCATGTTGAGCCACACTCAACTCAGGTAGATCCTGATAATCTCAGGAGGTCCGATGATTTAGCTAAGGCTACTGATGACCAAAGAACACTTGCTGAGGTTCTGAAACAGAACCAAATCCTTGAGGCTGAGGTATGTAGACTCAATGAGCTACTCACCAAAATGTCCAAGGACAAAAGACCATCTTCCCCAATTACCCCACAGATGGCACCTTCTCATCCTGAAGGTCACCCAAACACTTCCACCACTACTTCACAATTTCAAATGCCACCAGCCTTTGCTTCAGGCACTAATCCTTTGGGTTCTAGCCCCCCAGAGGCATTAGCTGCTGCCTTTCTAAATATCCTACCTCTCATCACTCCATTACTGAAAACAATTATTGTTCAAGCCCTTGATGAGAGGCTACCCTCCAAATCTCAAATTCAACAAATGGTTGATGAGGCTGTGACTGCCAGACTTACCACTCTACATACTCCTTCTTCCCCTGCAGCCAAAAAGGGGGAGTTAGGAACAGAGTCAGTCACAACTTCAGCTTCCAAAAGGCCAAGATCTGAAGATGTTGCTTCTGAAAGGTCTCCTGCAATTCAAGTGACTTATAAGAGACAGAAGAAGAAACCTGTTGAGGTTATCAACAGAGCTGATGAGGAGGTTGAGCAGGAAATGGCTGAGAAAATAATTGAAGCAAGTGCAGAACAAGTGGAAGTTACAACATCTGATGTACAAAAACAGGTTACAACATCTGATGTACAAAAACAGGCTACAACATCTGATGTACAAAAACAGGCTACAACCTCTGATGTACAAGAAACTGAACCAGAGGAGATACAAAATCAAGAGGTTCAAACTCAGGTTGTTGAGGTAAGGGCTCCTCCAAAGAAGAGAAGGCAACTTATAATTCAAGAAGAAGAGGGTTCTGATGAAGAAGACAGGATGCCTATCTCTACAATTATCAAGTCAAATGTTCAAAAGCCTGCACCATCAACAACTGGGTTGGATCTGTCAATTCAAAAGAAGAAGGTATCTCTTCCTGCCAAATATGTGCCTGAGAAGCCACTGGTGTTGGGACAACATCCAAAGCTCACACCAGAATCTCAAATGTTGGCAGTAAAAGTGAAGCTTGAAGAAGATGAGAACCAGAAACAGCATGATGAGCAAATCCTAAAGATGGTTGACAAGGATTATCCTCAGACATCAACCATTATTGCAATGAAGAAAGAAGCTCAAAGGTTGTATGCTCTGAGGTTCACCTACCAGTATAGGAAGGAACATATTAGAATGTGGCCTGATCCAAGAATCAGTCATCGGATCCACAAGAGAGAGGCTCCAGCATCTTATGCCAGAAGAATCAGAAGGGTCTTAAGTGCTGATATTATGCTAGGGTCAGTACTTGATCCTTGGGAGATAATCAATGACTTCAAGAGTGTGTACAACTCTGGCTCAAAAGCTCCAACGTTTATAGAAAACAAAATGATCAAGAAAGGCTTGGTATATAGGAAACTTGAACATGTTCAACAAAATGAGCTTTCTTTATTTTTGGAAGGGAAGCATCCTGATGAGTTTGTATACAGAGAGATTACAAGAGTTGAGCTGAATGATGGGACAACGGCCAGGTACTTGTCTGAGTACTATGGACCTGAGTCTTTCTTTGAAGGTGAACCTGAGAGGCTGACTCCAGAAGAGAAGGTAATACTGCTTGAGGCATATGTCAGGGAGTCCTTCAGGTTATTATATAATCAATAGCTTTAATGAGAGGGGTTAATGCTCATAGTCCATTTCCCCAATGGAGTTCCCTCTCATATTTTGCTTGTTAGATTTTTTGGAAGCTGTTGATTATCAGGCATACACTTTAACTGGTCATTTTGATACTGATCTCAAAGAAAAAGACTTATCTTTCAGCCTGGAAGTGAATAAGTGAGACCATCAATAAATTAGAGGTTTTTGGCTGCATTGGTTCAGGGGGAGTTTGTTGGACTAAAAGAACCAATGAGCCTGATCAGAAAAATCTCTAAGTCTCACAGCACTTATAACGACTGAAGAAAAACACAACAGCTGACATTCAATGTACTGAAGACACAAGATCTGAAGTGATATACAACAGCTGAAGTGCAATTCATCAGATGTTGTAGTGTGTAGTTTAGTCTTCAGTAGTTTTCTTTCAGTATTTGTAAAAGTCTGATGAGTAGTTTACTCATCAGATGTTTTAGTCTTTTTACTTCAGTAGTTTTAATACTTCAGTAGTTGTAAGAGAATGTCTTCAGATGTTGTAGACATTCTCAGTAGTTTAGTTATTTTCAGTTGTTTTGTTTTGTCTGTTAGGTGTCAACATCATGTGACATAATCAGACGTCACTGTCTCTATATAAGGGCAGTTGACATGTTTGTAATGGTAACGAAGTTAATATTCTGAATGATATATTCCTTTTGCAGAAAGTTTCTCTCTCTATAACAAACTTGCATTTACTGTTTGATTGAACTTTGTTCTTGCTATGATTATGCTAATTCAACTTTGAATTCCGCTGCTATACTCTATTAATTGTATCAATTGAGAACATCTGATCCTACACACCAAAACCCCATTCTCGTTCATATCTCTCCCTCTCTAACTTCTCACTAAAATGTTTACTTCTCTCTTCAAGAACTCACTCAAATCTCAACCATTTTTAGTGTTTTTGGTGTCAAAACAACCACTATAACTTGTAGAACCTGAAAGTACAACCGATCTGAAGTTCCATCCATCTGATTTGAGGTAAAAACCGTGTTTTTGTTGCGGTTTTTAGGGTTTTCTAACCCTTAGATTTGAACCCCATTGTAGCCGGTTCTAAGCCACAAAACCTTAGGGAAATCACCCTCTAGCACCTCGGGGTAGTGTAGGAACAAGTGTTGAGACGAACCATGGTCGATTGGCTCGAACTCCATGGCTGCACCTGCTTGAAAGTAGACCGGCCGAATGGCCTAACCCAGCTCACCGAATGAGAAGGTCGAAGCAGCCACATTCGGCCGAAAGACTCCTCGCCGAAACAGTCTACATTCGGCTCCCTATTCGGTCGACACCCTATTCATTCGCCCACCCCCTTTCGGCTGAACCAAAGCCATTCGATCGGCCACAGCCATTCGACCCTATCTCCATTCGGCCAAACCACATTCGCCCCTAGGCCTCATTCGACCAAACTCTTTTCGCCAGCCAGGTTCGGCCCATGGCCATTCGCCCTAGTTGATTCGGCCAAGGGCCTTCGGCTAATTAAAAAGGGGGGGGGTGTAAACTACCAACTATAACTAAGGGGCTGGACACATGAATTTCATGGGTTGAGGATGCGTGTGCATGGGAACACCCACGTAAACCCTATGCATGGTGTGTGTGCATGGGGGTAACATTAGGGTTTCTTTGAATAACAAAAGTTTCTTTAAAACCTTATTAACATCCAAGTAAAGTTGTGGATATCATTTTGAGCATAAAACAAATGAGAATTCATGGGAGATCAAGACTACAGTCTAAGTAAAGGGATGTCTAAGGGTTATTAACATCCAATACTTAGACAATTCATGAGAACGTACAACCACATTGGGTCGTTCTTTTGAATTACCTAGGATGGGTTGCTCTCATAAGCGATTAAAGAATCATGGAACGAACAAAGACTATAAATATGCTTAATCTAAGCTAATCATATGTAAAACATCCTTTTCTTTAAATCGATTAATTAAGTTTTGAACGGAAGGAATTAAATTATAAACTTTACTAAATTATATTAAAGAATGTTTCTAGATAATTGAATGAAACAATTTAAATACAATTTAACTAAGGACTTGTAATGACCACTTGTGGGATCAGGGTTTAATTATGGGTAATGTTTAAGGCTAGATAGAAGGAGTATTAGAAGCACATTAGTAATTTAGGACACTTAGTTGCGCACCGAGACCAAAACCCTACTTTTCGTCTATTATAACGACTTATCGTATTCGAATTTCTTAAAACAACTCAGGTGATTGAAGATACTTAAGCTACAAACAACGAGCGCGCATTATCTGCGGTAACCTATACTTAGCAACACAAGTGAGTTCATTGCCCCCTTTCCTAGCATTTTTGTTTTAAAACGCGGGGCTGAGAAGCATGTGTAAACCGTTTTATTTAAATTGTTTACTTAAATGTTTTTACTTGTATAGGTTGACATTTATAACTGTTATTCTAGACTTCTGTCTAGGAGAACTTATTCAAAACAAAGTAACTATTTCAAAGAACTAAAGATCTCAAACAAAGAACTATTTTCAAAGGTCTATTTCAAAGAACTAACGATCTATTTTCTAACGATCTATTTCAAGAAGGTGTGGTCAATGAACAAACGATCTATTTCAAAGAACTAAGTACAAAGAACTATTTTGAGGAACATCTGGGAAATATTCAAAGATAGCATGTGAATGGTCATACGGTCAGACGGTCAGACGGTCAGACGGTCAATGAAATCCTAAATCTCAAAAGATGTCCTAGCTAAACTGATTGAGTTTGGGTCGCATGCTTGATGATATTTACAGATCTCCTAACTACTAAGTACCTTGATTGACAGACTAGTCTACTCGAGTTGACCAAAGGCCCCAATCATTAGGACTTAGATTTTATTAAATGTTTATTTAATTCTTTAATTAAGCATTTATATCTGTTTCTACAATTGATGTGATTGAATCATGTTTGTATGATAAACTTATGAAATCAATAGAGGTTTCAAATGATTGTAAGTATAGGAACTGAGGACATAAGAATAATGGGTAAATGGTAGGGTAAAACGCTTAATTATCATTAACAACAATGTCCTATGCGGATTAGTATGTGGTGGGATGGCGTCTGGGCGGGGTTGTAGCCTCGACTCAAGGGTATGCCCTATATATAAGCATACAGATCTGGATGATACATGTGGTGTTAATGAGAATAGGGTCATTACCGAAAGTAGTTTTCAAATCATTTTCAATTTACAAAACTATATGAACTCACCAACCATGTGTTGACTTGATCTTTGTGCATGACTTCTCAGGTGACGAATAGGTCAATTAGGAAGTCATTACTTCTGGACTAGGACTTCAAATAGAAGACTTAGTATTTTGGACCTGCAAACTTTTGAAAACATCATTATACAGATCATTTGTTATATCTTGTGTAAATACAAGACAGAAAATTATGATGTTTATGATTGGAATTACATTGTTAAATTATGAACGATACGGATGTAATTTAACTTTGTAATTCTAATCTATTTAGCATTTCTCTTTTATATCATGTGCCATGTAAACAATCTGATCATCACGATTATCATTCACGATATCGCGCCCTGGAAACCTTCCGCCCGACGGGGAAACTCGATCCTACCCCGCCGGCTCGGGGTGTGACAGATGGTCTTTAGGATATATCATTGATGGGTTGGTTAACTTTTGAGAGTAATTAATCTAAACCGGTATTCAAAAGACTTATAGACACTTTAGTTGAAATATTTGAGAAAGGTTAAAGAATCTCTAATTTGTTAATAAGTTAAAATTCAAAGATCCCGGTTCCAAAATATGTTCCATAATAAACCTAAACACATTAGACATGTATAGAGTAAACCCTAGGTAGTCATTTCATCATTCGTGATATTTTGTTGCATTTTCCTTGTTGAGTCTTAGTCCGGTCTTTTTAGATTATCAAATTTAGTTTAATCAGTTTTTAACAAAACCCTCCTTCAAACAATTATTTTAAATTATGTAAATTTGTATATTTAAGTCCTTGAGTCTATTTTGCATTTTCTATAGAAGTATGTTGGTTCGATATCCGGACTTAATTTTCTGTACTGCTTTTGATAGGTTCACTTGCCTGTTAGTAGTTTAGTTTAGAGAGTCTAGAGTATTACTTAGTGTCTAGGTTAGTTTTGATTTTTATTAGTTTTAATTAAACTACTTTGCACACATCAATATCGTTTAAACATAGACATATTTTTTATAAATTCCATTGAATGCCTTAGTAATTAGGACACCAAACTTGAACATTTAGTGTCACACCCTAAGCAGGCAGGCTGGATCTCCATTCCCGTCAGGTAGAAGGTTCTCGGGGTACGATATCGTGTGATAATTGGAATGACCAGATTGTTTACATGGCACATGATATATAATTAGAAATGCTAACATGACATTGATATATAAATACAAAGTTAAATTACACAGTACATATTCATAATTTAACTAACTGAATCTACCGAAAAGAATCATTCAGCTTATATCTTGTATCTGCACAAGATAATTCAAAGTTATGTTATTCAAAAATATGCACAAAAAAAAAGTAAGCTACGTCTTCTCTAAAGTCCACTAGCTTAACCCTAATCCTTGGTGACTAAACTTGTTCATCACATGAGAAAACATGCATTTGTACAAAGTCAACACTAGGTTGGTGAGTTCATAAGTTTAGTTGTTTAAAACTATTAGATTTATTTTCTTTTCATTGTTTTATAAATAAGTGAGATTTAGTCTCATTTGGCATTTACTCATCCCAATGTTCTCCCTATATGATAATTCATTTCCCCACATAGATATTAGCATAGCATAACAAGTTTTAAAGAGTAAAGATATCCACAGTCAATAACGATGGATTACCACAATCATCAAGTGTGGTATACTCTTTAAGCTTCAAAGGTATAGTTTTTTTTATTAATCTTGTCCCTTTTTAACCGATTTCTCATCAATTGGTACTTACTATTACTCACGTAGTTATGTCCTCAATTTTTTCCTATTGATTAGTTTTCACAAGACCTCACAACTATCTACCACCAGCTTATGACATGAGTGAGGTCAGTCACTCAATCTGCCAGTCCATAGAATAGAAGTGGTGAGATAATTAGAAGATACTATCATACTATTATCACCTGTGTCAGAAGTGATATAGTTGGAATTGGCCGGCTAAAAATCAAAAGATTTCTTTATAGTTATCATCCCATAGGCATCATCTCATAGTCTCATAATCATCATTTCCTAGGAATTTCATATAAATAACACACATGGTCTCATAGGAATACCATATATATGTTCTCATATAATTAACAGAATAAATTCCATATATATAGCTGATATAATCACTTAGAATTAGCAGAGTAATTCAACAAGAGTAACAAGTTGTCACACCCCGAGCCGGCGGGTTGGATCGACTTCCCCGTCGAGCGGAAGGTTCCTGGGCGAGATATCGTGAGTGATAATCGTGACAATCAGATTGTTTACATTGCACATGATATATATAATTAAAAAATGCTAAATGAAAATAGAATTACAAAGTTAAATTACATCAGTTCTGTTCATAATTTAACAATGTAAATCTAATATCATCATCAAAATTTCTATCTTGTATCTGCACAAGATATACAAAATAATCTGTAAATGATGTTTCAAAACATGCAGGTCCAAAATGCTAAGTCCTCTAATGGGTACCCTAGCCCAAAAGTAATGACTTCTTAATTGACATGTTCGGCACCTGAGAAGTCATGCAAAAAAAACGAAGTCAACACATTGTTGGTGAGTTCATATAGTTTAGTATTTTAAAAATAGCTTTGTAACCCTTTTTTGGTAAAAACCCTAACCTCATTAACTTCACCTGTAATATCCAGTTCGGTATGCTTATATATAGGGCATACGAAAGGTTCGAGCCTACAACCCGCCCAGACGCCATCCCACCACATACTAAACCACATACGACATTGTTGTTAATGATAATTAAGCATTTTTACCTATCGTTCACTTCCATTCCACCATAGTTCTAACATGCACACAAAACATTTGTTTAACTCTCGGGTAACAACCTTAATCTCATTAACATCACATGTATTATCCAAATCGATATGCTTATATATATGGCATACGAAAGGGTCGAGCCTACAACCCGCCCAAACTCCATCCCACCACATACTAACCCACATAGGTGCAGGAGCTATCGGGAGCTCGGAAACAATCCGATTCCAATGGATATCTACTCGAAAGCCTCTGGAATAGTGGGGAATCCTATTCCAGGGTTTTCCAATCGAAACCAACAGCAACCGTGGTGATCCGAAGATGTAGGAAGGATGTTTGAATGAGAATCGAACACCACAGGTTGAGAATCAAACTTGGACGATCAATGTCCACTCAGATCTTGTAGGGTTTGACACTAGGTGCTCTAGGAAGAAGGAGGGCTCTTAGAAATTAGGTTTTAAACGATTTCAACTTGCATTTATAGTCTGTAGTCATTCGGGCGAATGACTGGCCGAAGCAGCTCATTCAGTGAATGACTATGTCGAATGGACAACTCAGTCGAATGAGTCATTCGGTGAATGACTCATTCGCTCGCCTATGTCATTCACTCTAGCGTTCATTCGGCGAATGACTTCATTCGTAGAGTCATTCGCCCGAATGGTCAGTACTCATACTCAATCATTAATAAACCAAATCAAACAACCATATAATCAATATTAAACATTAAGAATCAATGTAGAATGACAACTTCCATTAAAAACATGAACTTTACATAATGTATATTAAAAATCGAACTAGGGACATTTAATGCATCTACAAACTCCCCCTTGGACCTAGTTCAATCCTTTGAAGTGTCTTTCTTGAAATATTTTTCTGAAATGGATTTCCAGTCTGCTCCAGCATGAATCTTGAATATACTGCAGAGCCGGATCACCCTGATCCAGACTAATCATCATCATCATCATCAGAGTCGTCATCTTTCTCGGACTCTTCATAGTCAACTTTTTCCTCCTCAGACTCTTCATTTTCTTCTTCTTCTTCCTCTTCCTCTTCCTTGTCTGATTCATCGGAAATGGCTGCAGAGCCCCCAATTCTTGGAGTGCCTTCCTTGGAACTTTCAACTAGTTCAGCAAGTCTAGCGTTCTCGGCTTCTAAGAGCAAGATTCTCTCATTGAAACCAGTGGCAGTCAGGGCCAACTGATTATGTTCATCAATATAATTTAGCAACTGCTCCTCTTGTTGAGCAGAACGAGCTCGTATATCAGCTCGTTGATCAGTAGCCTGTAGTAATAAGGCTTCTTGATCATTGACCCTCTGAGTGAGTTGAGCAATAATCAGATCCTGCTCCCTGCCTTTCTTTTCTTGTTCCAGGTTCCTCTCCATCAGTCTAAGTACCATACTGTTAAGTGTGCTCAGCTGATCAATCATTGAGACAGTAGGTACAAACGTATCAGCTCGTGAAGTGGAGTGACCAGTAGAAGCAGTAGTAAAGACAGGAGCCTGAATCAAAGAGGTAGTTAGAGGGGCAATGGTAGTACGTACAGGAGCAGTCCTTGACCTGATAATTGAAGAAACTGCAGTTGCAGCCACTGATGTGACAGTGGTGGAGGCAACAACTGACATTTTTGATCTCCTCTGGAAAAGGAACCTAGCCCTTTTTCTCCTGCCGGCTGGAGATGATGTAGACTGAACAACAGCGACAGAAACAGCTGCGGTGGCAGAACAGAGGAATGAGGAGGAGATGAAATATCAAACTCAGGAGCAAAAGAAGGATAAGTGATCTCCTCCATCTCAGCTTTACTCCGCTTCCTTTTTCTCTTCATCAATCTTCCACTTATCCAGACACTCTCAAACTCATCATCTGGTGTGTCTTCTGAGTCAGAACTCTCATTGCCATCATCACCACCTTCACCACCTTGATCACATGAGTCATCTGACTCATCCTTGTCTTCAGCAGATGTGGTGCATGTCATATCAATGGGAGCACTCACTGTGGAGGTAGTTGTGGCCATGAAGTCCAACTGCAACAGTGAATCAATATCTACATCCTCATCACCTGCAACAGAAGTACGAACTCCAACACCAACACCAACAGTCACAACAACAGCTTCAACGAAGCTAATATCAGCAGTAGTAGTCATGTCATCAGCTACAGTGCTCACAACAACTAAGCTCTCACCAACACTAGCCCCAGCACCACTTCCACCTGCACCGTCATCATCATCACCACTATCATCACCAGGCACAACTATATCCCCTACCTCAGAGTCTGAGTCATCATGTTTCCATCTCCTTCTAGCCGGAGCTATATAATCAGGCCTCGCAAGATGTCCGAACAGAGACCTAACAGTAGGCTTCCTATCCTTGCGTCCGTATGACATCACCCTGCTGAGAGTGATGTCATTCATGTGTTCCAGCCTAATGATATCAGCATTGACCTTCGGCAAATCATGTAACTGTGCATCGATCAACTGCTGCAGGAACCTCGGATACATCAAGAACTTCTTATCTCCCTTCAGAACCACATTCTCCTTCATATGAGTGAAGATCATCTCAGAGAAGTTAAATGGTTGGTTCAACACCAGGGCAACAAATACACACTGTATTGTCTCCCTCATATCATCAAAACCGCCTCTCCTACATCCAAGGCAGTGAATCAGTACATGGGTGAGGTACTTGAACTGTGGAGACATATAAGCCTTGTTTGGGATTCCCGCTCCCAGATCGCCTTCGTACTGCACCTCATAAAGAAACCACGAACTAAGTAACGATCCAGCAGATATGGCTGATCTGGTGTATCTTGGAAACCACAAACTCTACCATGATATCTGAGTCCCTGTCGGGCGGAAGGTTCCCGGGGCGTGATATTGTGAGTGATAATCATAATGATCAGATTGTTTACATTGCACCTGGTGTAAATGAGAAATGCTAAATAGAATAGAATTACAAAGTTAAATTACATCAGTATTGTTTATAATTTAACAATGTAAATCTACCATCAACATCATACATTTATATCTTGTATCTACACAAGATATACAAAATATATCGTGTAATGATGTTCCAAAAGTATGCAGGTCCAAAAATACTAAGTCTTCTATCTGAAGTCCTAGTCCAAAGTAATGACTTCTTAATTGACCCGTTCGTCACCTGAGAAGTCATGCAAAAAGATTAATTCAACACATGGTTGGTGAGTTCATATAGTTTAGTTATTGAAAAATAGCTTTGCGAACCTTTTAGGTAAAACCCTAACCTCATTAACATCACCTGTATCATCCAGCTCGATATGCTTATGTATAGGTCATACCCCTGAGTCGAGCCTACAACCCACCCAGACGCTATCGCACCACATACTAAGACACATAGGACATTGGTATTAATGATAATTAAGCATTTTACCTACCATTAAATTCCATTATCATCCGAGATTTAAAGCACTCTATTTAGCAGTTTTAAAACACACACATGACAAGATTGATAACCTCTTCGGTAACAACCTTAACCTCATTAACATCACCTGTATCATCCAGCTCGGTATGCTTATGTATAGGATATACCACTAAGTCAAGCCTACAACCCACCCAGACTCCATCCCACCACATACTAAGCCACATAGGACATTGATATTAATGATAATTAGGTGTCTTACCTAATACCCACTTCTATGTTGAAAATTTGATTATCACAATTTGAAATACCTCTGATTACCTAGGTTCACCATGTCTTCATGATTGCCCAAAACGCTTGTAGAAATATAATATTAAATGGTTAATTAAATTAATAACTAATCATTTAATTACAAATAAGACACGATGATTCGGCCTTGTTTGACTCAATCAATTAGACTTAGTTGTTGGGGGTTGTCCAGGTTGTACCCTCTCACATGTGACCCATATCAGGCATGAACCACAAGAATTCTACCTGTGTGTGCCAGGATTTTAATGATGTGCTCATATCAGCTTGACCTACTGGCCTAGTGTATGTGTCGGGACTTTAGGATATCCTTTGATTTCTGATCTTCTTGATTTTCTTGATTTCATTTGATAGTTTAAGTTATGCCCATGTAGCTTGACTACAAGAGTCTCCTACTGTGATGGGACTTTCCGTGTGTTACGCGTCGTCATGATTTATGTACAACTGACATCCACCTTGACTTAAGAAATTAATGAGTTCATTAGATATTAATGATTTCACTATTATAATGATTCACACACATTTTTGGTTCCCATGATTCACTTGATTCTGACCTTTTGATTTTCATGATTTCACAGTAATTATATTTTTTCAATTTGGATCCATAGTATATTGATCACACCCTGGATTAGATTCCATTGCATTTGATCTTTAGCTTTGATTCTTTTGATTTCACTTTGAATTTAGATTCTTGAATTTGATCTCGATGTACTAAGGGTTTGTTTAGAGTTTAGATTTAAAGTATTACACGTAAGAGTAATTAGATTTAATTGTTAGTTAGTTATGCATAGCAACAACCTAGACAAGAGTTTAAAAGTATATACAACATATATGAAGCGTATAATAAATAATAGCAAATACGTAAAACAATTTAAATAAATCAGTTTACGCACACTTCTCAGCCCCGCGTTTGAAAACAAAATGTTTAAAAAAAAAGGGGCAATGAACTCACCTGTGTTGCTCTGTATTGAATTACCACAAAATACGCGCTCGTTGTTGTAGCCTATTTTTCTTCTGTTCCTGAGTTGTTTTAAGAACATTCGAATACAATAAGTATTTATAACAGACGTAGTACCTAGGTGTCACACCTCTATCCAGAAGAGTTGGATCAGATTCCCCTTCGGGCGGAAGGTTAGCAGTATGATGGTATTGACCCTTGGAACACCGAGGAAACGTGCCAGTGTAGGGTCTTATGTTGGGGTTTTGTGGTGCTGCTGCTACTTGTTGGAGAGGTGTGGCCACTGTGTAGTTCTTGATGACCTTCTGTTTCTTCTTCTGGTGGTGGTGGGGTTTCTTTGACGACTCGGCTTTGTTCTTGCCAGAGTCAGCCTCTTTCTTCAACACTCCAGAGGCTACCATAAGATCAGTGAGTTTCCCAGACAACCTCACTGCAGACTCGACGGTGGCAGGGTTAGCTGCAACAACTAAGCCCTGAATGCAGGCGGGAAGTCCACCTACATAACGATCAATCCTCTTTTCCAAAGTTGGTACCGTGTCTGGTACCAAAGCACCCAACTCGTGATAAGGAGTTGTATACCCCATGTGATTAGCTCCTTTCATCACATGGTTGGATAGTTCAACCTCCAGTTTTTGCAACTTGTTCTTGGGGCAGAATTCCGTTCTCAGCAACGTCTTGAAATCCTCCCATGGCATGGCCATAGCTTCTTCTCTTCCCCTGGTATTAATCTGTGAGTTCCACCAACTCAAGGCTCGTTTGTCAATGTTCCAGAAGAGTAGCGAAACTTGTGATGCTCTGGATAGCTGCAGAGGTCCGGTGTTGTCTCGCTCTTCTCAATCCATTGGATTAATCCAACGGCTCCTTCAGACCCACTAAAGCTGGGTGGTTCACATCCTAGAAATGACTTGTAGGAGTAATGTGATGAACCTCTAGTATTTCCACTGGCTTCTCCTGATGAGTTACCAGTGTTGTTGATTTCATTATGGAGACGGTTGAACATCTCCGGCATCGCCTCCTTTATCTGATTAGTCATTTGACTGCTCAGTAGGGTCACCGAAGCGATAGTAGTAGGATTCAGAATCGGCGTTGTGCTCGGGCCTGCTGGTAGGTTGAGTAGAGGAGGAGGTGGAGGCGGTGGAGGTAGTGTAGGTGGAGAGTTAGATGGTGATGGTGTGGATGAATGTGGTGCCAAGTCCTGTGGTGGTGAAGGTAATGAAGGAGTCTGTCTTCTTGGCGGAATTCTGATCATAACCATTAAAGTTATCGGTTAGTGCAATGATCGAATACAAAAGACAATATGCAAGTAATTCTTAAGTCCTATGTTCTCTACATGCAGGGTCCCAAGGTTATAGTCTAGGCCAAACCGATTAGATAAGTGACCTATATTTCTCTATAACCTGGCTCTAATACCAATCTGTCACACCCCGAGCCGGCGGGGTTGGATCGGATTCCCCGTCGGGCGGAAGGTCCCCGGGGCACGATATCGTGAATGATAATCGAAATGATCAGATTGTTTACATTGCACATGATATAAATGAGAAATGCTAAATAGAATAGAATTACAAAGTTAAATTACATCCATAACGTTCATAATTTAACAATGTAAATCTATCATAAACATCATAAAATATCAATCTTGTAACTGCACAAGATATACAAATTAATTGTATGATGATGTTCCAAAAGTATGCAGGTCCAAAAATACTAAGTCTTCTATCTGAAGTCCTAGTCCAAAAGCATAAGCTTCTTAATTGACCTGTTCGTCACCCGAGAAGTCGTGCAAAAATAAAGTCAACACATCGTTGGTGAGTTAATATAGTTTTATTTGAAAAATGAATTTGGTAACCTGTTCGAATGACAACCTTAACCTCACCAACAACCACTTATATTATCCAATCCAATATGCTTATATATAGGGCATATGTAGGGGAAACAAGCCCCAGCCACCGTCCCACCACATATCGAACCACATAATATATTGTTGTTAATGATAATTAAGCATTTCATTCCATACACTGAATCGCATACTTGAATCCGTTTGAAAATGATAACACATAGATCGTCTGAAAATGATACTCTTTGAACACCAAAAATGACAACCTTAACCTCCTTAACAACCACCTATACTATCCAGTCAAATATGCTTATATATAGGGCATATGTAGGGGAACAAGCCCCAACCACCGTCCCACCACATATCGAACCACATATTATATTGTTGTTAATGATAATTAAGCGTTTCATTCCACACCATAAACACACTAGTTCTTGAGTTCCACAATTAGAAGTTCCATTAACTCTTTAAGTTCATCACATAATTATGATCAACCACAATAATTGGAGAAACAGATAAGCAAATGCTTAATTAAATATTTAAATAAACATTTAATAAAATCTAAGTCGTAATGATTGGGCCTTGGTCAACTCGAGTAGACTAGTCTAGCAATCAAGGTTCTTAGTAGTTAGGGAATTCTGTAAATATCATCAAACATATGACCTACAAATCAAATGGTCTAGCTAGGACTTCTTGAAATTTAGGATTTTTGTTTCGTACTTGATTCGTTTTGTTTCGTTGGCATATGTTATCTTTGATACTTCCCAGACTTTCCCTTGAAAATGATTTATTTATTCGTCTAGTTATGTTACAAGATGTACTTGACTCTTTGATAATCGATTACTATATTCGTTGATCAAATGTACTCTTGATTCGTTGTTCATCAAACACTTGATTCGTTGAACATCGAATATTAGTTTCGTAGAAGTAGTTTCGTTTGTTTCGTAGAACTCATACTTGTTTCGTCAAAATAGTTTCGTTTGATTCATTGAACCCACACACTTGTTTCATCAAAATAGTTTTGTTTGATTCGTTGAACTCACACACTTGTTTCGTCAAAATAGTTTCGTTTGATTCGTCGAAAAGTTTAGTTTAACTCAATTACCCACTTAAATCATAAGTGAATAACTTAGTAAAACCTGCATAAAATTTTACATAGACATGATCTAGGATATTATTGATACATGTAAAACATATAGAATGTAAAAGCATATAAGTAAACAATTGAAATAAAACAGTTTACGCATGCTTCTCAGCCCCGCATTTTAAAACAAAATATTAGAAAAGGGGCAATGAACTCACCTGTGTTGCTATGTAAATGATCTATCACAAAATGTGCGCTCTATTTTGTAGCTTAAGTTTCTTCAGTTCCTGAGTTATTTTATAAGAATTCGAATACGATAAGTATAAGAATTAGTCGTCGCGTCTAAGATTTGGTCTCAGTGGGTGTAACTAAGTGTCCTAAGTACTAGTGTGCTTCTAAGACTAAATAACCTAGGCTGTCTCAGCTACCCATTTATTACTTATATCCTATGATTAATCATTCATGTATTAGTTAACATGTTTTTAGTCAATTCAATTTTAAATTAAACCATTAGTTTAGCAAATTATTTAATTTAATTTAACTAGGATTTTCAACCCTTTTTCTTTTATTAAAATGTCATTACTTTCTTTAAATTACATTTAACTTAGGATGGGCTGGATTTAACCCATTGGGCCCACTTAGGCCCAAATGATATTCTCTGATTATTCGTTGATCATAACTCGAAATCCTTGAACCATTTGACATAATAACCATTTCATTTATGCTAACAACTCATGTTGAGTAGTTAATGTGTGTCAATAAAAACCTTGTTATAGTAATGTTAACCCACAATTGGCCTCATCACTCTACATTATTTCATTGACACTCGTATCTATCTCATGCACACACACACATAGGTTTTATTTAGTACATGAACTTATACATGAATTCCCATGCACTCATGCACGTATAGCTAACCCTTGCACGTTGAGATGTATAAGTTTTTAAGATTTATAGTGTCATAGATCCCAAGGGCAGCGAACTTTTAAAGAATTACCTAAGGGTTTGGCTAACACATGAGGGATTCAGCTAAGATGGGGAAAGGTTCGGCCTTCAGGGTTTGGCCAGGCATCAGCTTCCATGAACCTTTAAGGTTGTTGGAAAATAAGGACTGACGAAGCAAAACCACCTTTCAAATAATCAATGTAATAAATGTTGCAGGACACTAGCTTCTGAATAAATTACAACACTTTCTCTGAATCTTCTTTACGTTGCCTTACTGTTTTATCTTATTTCTTTTCTTTAAACTTAAGAAAACTAAACACTAAAATAACTAAAGAGCAAAATTCCAGAGGGAGCAAACACCAAAAGCTTTGACTAAGCTCTTGATCCTGGATAAATCAGTCTCACCTCAGCTCAACGATTTTCTACAATTGGTATCAGAGCCTTGTTCATTAGTCTTGGTTTAACCATCAAGGCTAAACTTCAAAGCTCACTTTGATATCTTGTGTTTAGTTTTCTGTTATCATCTTCTTTTCAAAATCTGCTAAAGATTGATTGTTGAAACTCTAAAGTGTTCAAAAATCATTCAACCAAACTATCTTGAGTACTCATTATCTGATGATTTACTCATAACTGTTTGAACACATGGCAGAAAAATTCACCTTAGACCCCCATAACACTGGTTCTGCCACAAAGCCACCAATTTTGGTTACGCGTCAATATAATATTTGGCAGAGACAGATGTTACATTTCGTGTCAAATAATCATACAGGATGTTGGAAGTCTGTCATGTTCGGACCTCATAAACCAATGGTCCTGGACACAGAGACTTGAGATGATGTCCCTAAGGATCCCCGAAACTACACTGAAGAAGACTTTCAAAAATTGGAGCTTGATGCCAAGGCACATGCTCAGCTGGCTATGGCCCTTCCGAATGAAATTTATTCAGGTCTTCTTCACCATGAGTCTGCTAAGGACTTATGGGATGCTCTAAAAGAGCAATTCGGTGGTACCGATGATGTTGTTGCCAATACTAGGGAGATATTGGCTCAACAATATGAGACCTTCTGCCAACTAAATAATGAATCACTGACTCAGCAATTTGAAAGGTTTACTTCTCTCTTAAATGAACTAAAATTAGCTGGTCAAGAGTATCCTCCTGTCTCAGTTCTAAATCGATTTTTAAGATCTCTTCCTGAAAAAAGGGAAACTTACTCTATAGTCATGAGATCTTCACCAGATTTTGGCAAACTCTCACTTACCCAACTTCATGGTAAGTTGCTCAACTTTGAGCGAGAGATTGACCAGAAAAGAAAACTAATAAAATCTGGTAAATCAACTGAAGAGTATGTGCAAGGGAACACAGCTCTCCTTAGTCATAACTCTGTGATAAATGATCAGGGTTATGATGAACACATTGACATAACTACTGGCATCACCTCTTCATTCTCTTTTCGTGATTACCACTCTCTCCCATCTGACCATCTGTGTTTTATCATGGACGATCTTCATCAAGTTCCAAGTGATGACATGGAAGAGATGGACATTCTCCATCAACTGGCTCTCTTGAGTATAAGAACTAACAAGTTCTACAAGAGGACAGGAAGAAAATTCCCTGGTATCCATGGAAAAACCAGGATTGGTCTAAATAAGACTAATGTTCAATGCTATAGGTGTCATGGCACTGGACATTTTGCAAGGGAATGCTCTAATGCTCCAAACTCTAATCTTTCTTCTTATGTGACCTATCCAAACTTATCCTCACATACCTCTTCAACACCATATTCATCCACCTCTTCTTCTTTCGAAAGGTCCAATAATTCTCTAGAATCAGCACATATTGCACAAAACTCTTCTTCTAACAATGTGCAATATGTACAAGCTGCAAACGGAAACATGTACCAACTCACTCCCGCTTCACTTCAAGTCTTTGCAGCTCCTTCTTCACAAATAAATGCTCCCGGACATGCTGTCCAATCTACATCATCTGGTCAACAGGCTTTTTTCTCTTAAGAGTACATAGACTGGAGTAGCTTGCCTGAAGATGTTGGCCATGCCCTCATCACTTCTGAACCAACAGAATTTGCTCTTATGGCTGTTGGTGAAGACTCTTGTTCCTCTGATCAACCTGAAGTAGATATTTCTGATGCTCAGGTATCTTCTTCTCCTTAGAAAAATTATGTTCTAATGCTTGCATAGAGGCCTTTGCAAAAATAAAGAAAGCCAATATGTTGCTTCAAAAGCAAAATCAAGAGTTGGAACAACTTCTTGACAATAAAAATTCTGTAATGGAAAAATTAATAAAAATAAAAGATAATGAAATCTGTGCTTCGAAAACTGAGAAAATCAATTTACAAGCATTGTTTGATCTACAAAGGGAAAAATATTATGCTTGTAAAGATGAACTATCTCAAACTCAAGTAAGTTGTGAAAAGTGGGTTTAATCTTGCAAAGGATTCAAAATGCTTTTACAAAAGCAAGTTCACAGCAAAGCAAGATTTGGAATTGGGTATAATCACACTGCTCAACCAGAGGATTACACCCCATCGATAATAATAAGGAAGAAACCACTCCTGAACCTATTTCATCAACTTTTCTTCCTGATGAAATTCCTCCAATAAAAGATACACCTCCTTTGGTGTATCAGCCAAACTATTTCTCTAAGTTTGTATACCCCACTAATACAAATCTGACAAGAAAAGAAAAATCATAGTTGAACTCAGTTCAACACAATAACTCTTCAGAACAAAATGAGATTGCTCCTGATATGAGCTCTACTCTCAGTTCAGAAGAAACAATAAAATCTGGTTTCACATCTAGCATCAAGTCAAATCTTGATAAGGGAAAAGAAACTATGGTTAATATTCAGTTTCCTCCTTCTCATCCTCATCCTCCTTACCCCACAATGAAAGTAAACAGACCTTTCATCCCAAATTCTTCATCACTCTCTCCAGCCTGCTTAAAATGCTTTAAGTACAATCATGCTACTGAAAACTGCAGAACAAAAACTCCTTTGGAGAAAGCTAGATTGAAGGCTAATAAGTTGAAAGCTGATCTTACTTCTTCGTCTAAAGGGAACTTCCCCAATAAAATGAAGAAAGTAAGACCAGCAAGTAACCAATCTGTTGGGACTCACCCTCATTCTTCTTCTATCTCACCCTCTTCCTTGAGTGCTAACTCCAGACCTTCCATTTTGGGAACACCACCTCCTTATTTACATAATGGTGCTAATTCTTCTCTTGTGGATTCTCAAATCAATCTTCTCCAACAGAATCAGCAACAACTGCTGATAATGATGCAGAAATTGATGAATAATACACAACAAAATAAAAAAAACAAATAAAATAAAATAAAATACCCCATATCTAATCTATTGTACATAATTCTCATGTGCAGAAATCCTCTTCAAACCAAAATCATCTCTGGTATGTGGATAGTGGAGGATCTAGGCACATGACTGGATGCAGATCCATTCTGAATGACTCCATTCCAAATAATGGAGGATCTGTTTCTTTTGGAAACAATGCAAAAGGTTGGATAGTGGGATCCGGTTCTGTCTCAAAACGAAATTTGAAATTTAAGGATGTTAGCTTAGTTGAAAACCTCAAGTTTAATCTCTTGAGTGTTTCTCAAGTAGCTGACAAGAATTTTAGTTCATTTTTCACTAAAGACAGTTGCAAAATTCTTTCTCCAGATATAAACTCAAAAATGAAGGTCTTGATTGATGAACACACTTTGCTAACGGCTAGAAGAAGTGGAAATGTCTATATTGTACATATGACTACCGACTCTCAAACATCTTCTCCTACATGTTGATAGCCAAGGCATCATCTTCTGAAACCACTCTTTGGCACAGAAGACTCAGTCATCTTAATCACCAAACTCTTCATAAGCTTTCAACCATTTCTTTAGTAAGAGGATTGCCTTCAAAAGAATTTCACTTTGAATGTCATTGTGAACCTTGCTTGAAGGGAAAGAAACATAAAACTTCACATAAGTCTATTAAGGAATCCAAAACAACTAATTGTCTTAATCTGCTTCATATGGATCTATTTGGTCCAGTGAAGGTAGCTAGTCTAGCTAGAAAAAGATATTGTCTAGTTGTTGTGGATGATTACTCAAGATTTTGCTGGACCTTCTTCCTTTTCAGTAAAGATGAGACTTCTGATAAAATAATTGCTCTTGTCACTCTTCTTGAAAAACAATTCAGTCTTCCTGTCAAAATGATAAGAAGTTACAATGGTACAGAATTCAAAAATCAAGTTCTTGATAAATTCCGTATTTCTAAAGGAATCCTTAGACAATATAGTGCTCCTACAACTCCTGCTCAGAATGGAGTTGTACAAAGAAAGTACAGGACACTAATTGAAACTGCAAGAACTATGCTTGCAGACTCAGGATTGCCTTTATCATTCTGGGCTGAGGCAGTAAACACTGCTTGTTATGTCTTAAACAGAGTTCACATTGTAAAAAGACATAACAAGACTGCCTATGAAATTCTGTATAAAATAAAACCTCTCATTTCCTTCTTCAAAATCTTTGGATCTCCGTGTTTTATCTTAAATACAAAAGACTCTTTGTCCAAATTTGCTGCTAAAGTTGATTCTGGATACTTTGTTGGATACTCTCAGACTTCTAAAGCATATCGAGCTTTCAATCTCAGAACAAAAATAATTGAGGAATCTATTGATGTAAAATTAAATGAATTGGCATCAACCTCATCCTTCCCTTCTGCTCCTGATGATCTCTTCGATCTTGAAAGCTTCTCATTCATCCCTTCTATCTCCTCTTCTTCTCCTTCATCAGAATCATGTCAAACTTCTGAAGAACTATCTTCTATTGAGGAAGATTCTGTTTCAAAATTCTTCACTTCTTCTCCTTCTCCTCAAATAAATTCTCAAGAAGCAAATTCTCAAAATCCAGACAATCTAACATCTACTCCTCTCTCTCCTGTCTGGAATAATGTATCCGTAGATGTTCCTGACCACATACTAAACTCACATCTAGAAAATCTCTAAGCCCCATTGAAAACTCACCTTTGTCCTATGCCGCTTCCTCAAATAACTGTTTGGACATCATTCCTTTCAACAAAAATCATCCTCTAGAACAAATCTTAAGTGATCTAAGTAAAGGAGTTCAAACGAGAAGCCAGATTTCAAACTTCTGTCTTCATGCAGCCTTTCTATCCCAAACTGAGCCATCTAAATATCAAGAGGCTCTTAAAGACAATAATTGGATAGAAGCAATGCAAGATGAGCTGTTCCAGTTCAAAAGACAAAATGTTTGGACTCTATGTCCCCTGCCCAATGGAAAATATCCCATCGGAACCAGATGGGTATTCAGAAATAAAACAGATGATAGAGGCATTGTAATAAAAAATAAGACCAGGTTAGTGGTGTAAGGTTACTGTCAAGAGGAAGGTATTGAATATAATGACACTTTTGCTCTTGTGGCAAGATTGGAAGCCATTAGACTCTTCCTAGCATTTGCCATCTCTCATAACATAAAGGTATACCAAATGGACATAAAAAGTGCTTTCCTATATGGAACAATAAAAGAGGAAGTCTATGTTTGTCAACCACCAGGATTTGATGATGTTCATCATCCTGATTGGGTGTACAAACTAGATAAGGCACTTTATGGTCTAAAACAAGCTCCAAGAGCATGGTATGGCACTCTGTCTCAATTTCTTCTTTCTAATAAATTTTCACGGGGGACCATTGATAAGACCTTGTTCATGAAAAGAGTAGATAATGAACTCTTGTTGGTCCAAATCTATGTTGATGACATCATTTTTGGATCAACAAAACCGTTCTTGTGTGAACAATTCTCTAAACTAATGTCTTCTAAGTTTGAAATGAGTGCTTTAAGTGAATTAAAAACATTTTTAGGACTTCAAGTCAAACAAACCCCACACGGGACTTTCATTCATCAATCTAAATATGTAAAAGATCTTCTCAATTAATTTGATATGAATGACTATAAAATAATTTCTACTCCCATGGCAACAAGTCCTGGCATATGTCCAGACGACAACGGTGAACCTGTAGATCAAACTCTCTACAGGTGCATGATTGGTTCTCTGATGTATCTTACTACATCAAGGCCAGACATCATGTATGCAACATGTGTTTGTGCAAGATACCAATCTGCTCCCAAGCAATCTCATCTTACATTTGTGAAGACGATACTCAGATATCTCAAAGGCACTCCTGTGCTAGGTATTTGGTATCCTGCTAATCAAATTTGTAAGCTTGTTGGTTTATCAGATAGTGATTATGCTGGATGTTTGCTAACCAGAAAGTCTACTTCATGAGGTTGTCAGTTCTTTGCAGGTTGCTTAGTGTCATGGCAAAGCAAGAAGCAAACTTCAGTGTCAAATTCAACTGCTGAAGCCGAATACATTGCAGCAGCCCATTGTACTGCCCAAATTCTTTGGTTACAATACCAACTGCTAGATTTTGGAATAACTGAACTAAAAACACCTCTTCTAATAGACAACGAAGCTGCCAAAAATATAATAAAGAATCCTGTGTATCATTCTAAGACTAAACACATTGAAATAAGGCATTACTTCATTAAAGACTGCTTTGAAAAAGGACTAATTGTTCCAGAACATGTCTCTACAAGTGACCAAATAGCTGACATATTTACCAAGCCCTTAGACTCCTCAACTTTCTCTAAGTTTGTAGCAAAATTGGGCATGATAAATATGGGTTAATAAACGTAGTCAAGATAAATATGAGTTAATAAATGTTTATTAACCTTTGTACACATAAATATTAAAGGATAATTTTTATAAATTGACCAAACAATGGATATTGGATAAACCACTGTTAAAGAAATCTTGGTTTCTTTCAGTAATTATCTCTACACACGGATAGGATCAGTGGTAATATGATCACTACTTCATATCTATCTGATGTTTAAACTTTCCATTGTTACATTCTATAACTTCTTTGGTTCCTTCTTCTTCCGAAGATATCTCTTCTTCCGAAGATATCTCTTCTTCCGAAGATATCTCTTCTTCTTCCAAAGATATCTCTTCTTCTTCCGAAAACCTTCATGAGATCATTTAACTTGTGTCTAAAATAAGATTCTTCCGATTCTGCAATTTAAATCTTGAGCATTGCACTTGATGTAACAGTTGTCAATCTTTCTGATAGACCCGACTCTTAGTGCTGACTCTCACAACTCAAGAAGATTCTTACCGCCATTTTAATAACCAATAATCTTCTCAGATTACTTCCTCTATTTCTCATCTTCCTCACCATAAATCTATTTAAACCCTATCACTCTTCTGATCTTCAAGAAACCTTTCTTCATCTTGAAAATTCTAGGTAATGCTCATGGCTACGGATGATCAATTGTCAGGCATGTCGCCTGGCACGAAGCACTTACGCTCACCTTGTCGCAAGCTTCATGCTTATGATAATGGCGTAACGGCTTTGGACCAGCCTTCATTCCTCACAAAGCTTCGTCTGTACTTTCCAAATGTGCATGAACATGTCTTCTTGACCAAATGTGTAAGTCTTAACCTCTCTCTTCTTCTCAACCAGCTCTGTAATTCCGAAAATAATCATGAACTTTTTAGGTTAACCTGAAAAACTTGATTATGTAGAAGTAAGTTCTTTTGATCTTTACAGGCAATCCTTTCAAATAACATTTTCTTGATCATCTGGTATATCACCAGAAACGTTCATAGTTCCGGCTACATTTTCAGTTTGTCCCTTTGATATTTATAATATTATGAAGGATTTGACCAACTGGTGTTCAAAACGTTGTACATTGATGGATGATACTAAAGAAACACCCATCTTTAGTAAACCCACATCCACACTTCTTTCACACCTACAACAGGTACCGGCCATAAAATATTTTTCCAAAACCCTCTAAGCCTAATAAACCCAAAAAATGTGTTCAGGAAGATGAGATCCCTGAACATGATCGTGTTCCCACTGAACACATGAATACATCTGTTCCATCCTCACAGATGAATCAAGAATCTCGTTCCATCTGGCTCCTCATTAATCCTCTTAACAGGATGATGTTGTATTCCTAAGGGAACCCTTACTAACCACTGACATGTCATTTGACAATCAGATGGTTGTCCTCTCTCCCAGGGACAACTTTGTTCTTTTTAAAAGCCCCCCACCACTATCGATCAACACATCTCTACCCTATAAAAGAGGATGAGATCCGGTAGTCAAGTCCATCTTGACCTCCTAATCATATATCAGGAGCATCCATTTCACATGAAAATCCAATGGCTTTTCATCTGAATGGATTAGGCAATAAGACTCCTGGTATGGCAACAGCCAATGAAGTTTTTCTTTAAACTAAGGCTGGAAATCCCCAGAACCAAGAACAAGGGGTTTATGACATTTCTGAGATGGACTCAGGTCATAATAAAACTGACTCTCTAATCAGGGATTCGGATGACATCTATAAAATGATAGATCCGTTCTTCACATTAAGGAATTGACGGATGTCCTCAGTCCTGTAATCCAAATCTAACCTAATGCAGGCACCTTCAGTTGAAGGTTTTTCTAAATTCTTAACTCACCTACATTCCTACCACCTTTCCTACACTGTCTTTCAAGGCGCATTTTGCTCACTTTTTTTCTCCTCTTTCTTCCCTGATTAAGCCAAAAAGAGGGAGATAAAACACATAAAAGCAGCCTGATGTTCTAAAAATTGATTGGGCTCTAAAGTTAAGTGGTTTTGGCTTCATCAGTCCAGAGGGAGATTGTTGGAAAATAAGGACTGAAGAAGCAAAACCACCTTTCAAATAATCAATGTAATAAATGTTGCAGGACACTAGCTTCCGAAGACAAGCCTTCAGAAGAACCTTCGGAAGATTCAAATAAAAGACAATTGCTTCGGAAGACAAATAAAAGACAATTGCTTCTGAAGACAAATAAAAGACAATTGCTTCCGAAGACAATACTTCAGAAGATGCTTCGGAAGACTCTTCTCAACGACAAACCTCTGAATACACTAAGAGAACATTTGCTTCCGAAGAATAAAAGTCAATTACTTCGGAAAACCTCCAAAGACATCGGAAGAAAAACAATATTTCAGAAGACATATGTAGCTTCCGATGAAAGAATAAATGTTTCCTTCTTCAGCTTCCGATAGGATAACTGATTACTTTAGTGAGTTTCCTATGAATAACTTCCGAAAGAATAACTCCTTAGCATCAGTACAAAAGTCTGAACTTAGATCTTTGAAGATCCTATGTGGACTTTACATTTGTACTATTCTTATGCTACAGTGTCTGTAATAGTGTCATCAGTCTTATCTGTTTGTCTTCTTCTTGTATTTGTCCTGAAACATTAAATGTCGGGGCTATTTATACCCCAACATCTACTGAATAAATTACAACACTTTCTTTGAATCTTCTTTGAGTTGCCTTACTGTTTTCTCTTATTTCTTTTCTTTAAACTTAAGAAAACTAAACACTAAAATAACTAAAGAGCAAAATTCCAGAGGGAGCAAACACCAAAAGCTTTGACTAAGCTCTTGATCCTGGTTAAATCAGTCTCACCTCAGCTCACCGATTTTCTACAAAGGTTCGCTTGATGGAAAAAGGGTTTGGCCCTATGCACCATTTAAAGACATCAGGTTCATCTAGTCTTGGACTTAAGCCTAGGTTCGGTGCTCGCATGGTTCGTCATCCTAAGGTTCAATCCTCTTATAGGGTTCGGCTGCCGTGTAATAGTTCGTGGTTCCCATGCACTAGCTGATTAAGGTTCGGCTGGGTTAAAAGGGTTCAGCCATGGCATCGCGTCTCCTAGGGTTCGCATGCCAGGTTCGCTTCAAAGGGACAAGGCTCGTTGCAGATGACAACAGGTTCGGAGCAGGCTGGTATAGGGTTCGTTTCAGGTTCGTTGTCAGCAAAGTGAAGGTTTGGCTAGGTTTAATAGGTTCGGCAAGAGTTCTAGGCCGAAGGTTCGGCGGACACAAGTTCGGCAAGCAGGGTTCGCCGACCTGCATGCGTGGAACCCACTATTCATCATCTTCTTCCTCGTTTTTACCTGTTACAACACATTCCTAGAGCTTCCTAAGCATTTACAATGGCTTATCTCAACAGGTCTAAGTGCTTATAATCGTTTAAAACTATAAGGACTATTCGGATCGCGAAACACACCCTCAACCGAAATGAAATGAAATTTTACCTCAATCTCGACGGATGAAAGCTGGAAAACCTTGTACTTCTATGATCTACTTGTTAAGATGGTCGTTTTGTGTAACACCCCGACCGATGGCGGAAACGTCGGGATGCCACGAGGGATGTGTAGATTGTTCAAAAGCTCGTGGGCATCTAAATCATATCATCATATAACATTCAAACCAAATAAATGTTTACACAAAAATCATGTTCATCATGAATTAAATACATCAAATACACAAAAGATTTAGCTAAACTAACTAAACTCTAATCGCCATAAATTTAGTTAATTAGCTAAATCCAATTATCCAGGGTGATGATGTCCAAAAATGAGATATCATCCTCTTCATCCTACTTATCTTCATTACCTGAAACATGTAAGCAAATCAAGTGTCAGCTACAGAAGTAGTTGGTGAGTAATCAAAAGTTTTTATACTTAAAAAGGTTTTAGTAAAACAAGTTTAAAAGTTTAGGCTTAAAATGGTTTTATAAAATACTTAGTTTAAAACGAGTATAAGACTTATGATCTTCCTGAGAAAATACATATGAATACCTGTATGAGATAATCCAACACACATCCACCAATTCAACAATCTAACATTCAATCAACACATAACCACATAACCATTAAGTCATAGTCAATCATAGATAATCATAGAAAATAATAGATAATCAACCACATCATCAATCAGTTAATGTAAAGCCCGCTGAATGATGAAGACTGACAAAGTCAACACGGAAGAGTCAAATCTCAGATTTTAGTTTAATTTTCGTGTACAGCATTTCGAGTACACGAAGTAATCGTGTACTCGAACCTTTTTGTATTTAGATTTCGTGTACACCTAGGCCTAGTATAAATAGACGCATTTTGTACAGGTTTATGGGGGAATCCCGAGGCATACGCTCTCTAGACGTATTGAGGCGCTTGTACTCGAAGTTTTGCAATATTTATAAAGTTTGCATTTTTCTACTTGCTTTCGTGTTTCTAACTTGGATTCCGCACTTGTTAGAGATCAATGATGATGTTTACAGAGATAAAGTTTGGATCTTGATCAGTTTAAGGACCTACAAGTGGTATCAGAGCTTGAGTGCTCATTTCATCATCAAGGTAACGCCTTTTTAAAGCAAGTGTTATACTTTATTGCTCTTCTATACTCCATCTAGCTGCTGTGTAAATTTGGAACTCTAACTCTTAAAAAAAAGATTTTATAAAATTTTTCTTAAGTATTTTTCAAGTTCTAAATTTTCTAGTAGTACTATTTCGAGTACAGTCAGAGTATTCGAAGTATAAATACCTTTCGAGTACAAGAAAGAAGTTCGAATACAGGAAGACTTTCGAGTACAGAATCAATTTCGAGTGCACAGAGGTTTCGTATACAGCACAGTCTTCGAATACACAGTTTCGTGTACATCAGTTTCGTGTACTCGATTTCGATTACATCCAGAATTTTGAGTGTTGTTCACTTCGGGCAGCTTTATTGACTATCATCTATAGGGAAATACAGGGAGTTCGTGTACAACACTTAGAAATTTTTCAGAGTCACAATGGGTACAAAGAATCTGACAAATTTGTCTAATCTGCTCAATCTTGACAATGAGATCGGCACCGGAACAAAGCCACCAAGGCTCGTGTCGGGAGATAACTTTCAAGACTGGAAATTTCGATTTCAGTCATTCATCAGGTATACCGACCCAAAGCTTTGGAGATCAATTGAAGAAGGTCCCTTTGTACCTTCATACCAGAGTGAGCTCAATGGTCCTCTCGTTCCAAAGGATCCAGAACTGTATACTGACAATGACATAATCATGATGGAGAAGGATGAAAAGGCATATGCCTCGATCACAATGGCTTTATCAACAGATGTTGCTCACGGATTCAAGGAACACAAGACTGCTAAGGAACTCTGGAATGCCTTAGTTGAAAGATTTGAAGGAAATGAGGACATGCGAGAAAGTCGGAAGGACATGCTCAGACAAAGGTTCAACATGTTTAATCATATCAAGGGAGAGTCTCTCGAAGCACAACTCAACAGATTCACACATCTGATGACTAAGATGACCAGTTCTGGGATTGAAATGACTAAGGGAGAGGTAAACAAGAAGCTGCTGAATTCACTACCTTACACTTGGAACTCTAACTGTACAACTATCAAAAGGACCAAGGACATGTACAAGACTTCTTTAAGTGAGCTGATCTCAATCATCAACTCATATGACATGGATGATAAGCAGAGAGCACTGAATCATGCTAGCTCAATGGGCATTGCACCTACTTCTGAAAACTCTGCTCTTCTCTCAGCAATTAATCATCAATCATCAGGAATGCATCATTATCAGCCTCCTTCCTCTCATGGAGTTCCTTTTGAGACTGCTTTCCTGTCATCTGGACAAGCTGGATCGGTGCCTAAAGTCAATCCAGAAAGTGAAGAGAATCTGCTGCTATTTAAGGGATTCATGAATAGCTACAATGCTTTTATCGCAGGAGAATTGGCACCCTCAAATCTCACTCAAGACAATCTAGAGCAGATTAATCCAGCTGATGTTGAAGAAATGGATATCTCATGGCAGATGGCAATGGCTGTGTTCAGAGCAAAGAAGTTCATCAAGAAATATGGAAGAAACAGTTTTGGAAACGCTCCGGGAAAGAAGCTTGGCTTTGATAAGTCAAAATTACGATGCTACAACTGTGACCAACCGGGTCACTTTGCCAGGGAATGTAAGCAGCCAAAGGTGGCTAAGGAAGGAGGAGAAAAGAAGCCTGAAGAGAAGTCAGGGAATACAGCTGCGGGAGGAAGTGCTAGCACATCTAAAGCATTGGTGACTCAAGAGACTGACTCCTATGACTGGAGCGATCAGGTGCAGGAATTGGAACTGACTTTAAGTCATGCATTCATGGCCGAGGTGGACGACAAGCAGAAGGAGGTAACTGAAAATCTTTGCTCTAATTCATGCATAAATAAAGTATTTAAGTACAGGTCGCACAATGAATCATTAATCAAACTTAAATACTTTAACTCAGAATTTCTTAAAAATGAAGGAATTTTTAAAAGGAAACTTGAAGCCGAGGATCGGGATGTGGCAAGACTAAAAGAACTTCTAAGTGACAAAGAGTCCAACTATCGAGAAGCTCGACGAAAAATCGATGAACTCACTCTAGAGTTGGATCAAGTCAAATCTCAACTTTCTAAATCATCAATTAAATGTGAAAGATTTGATTATTCAAGCCAGATTTTAGAAAATATGACATCAATGCGATTCCGGGAAAAGAGGGGTAGTGGAATTGGGTATAATGAATGTGCACCACCTTTTAACCATAATTACTCATGCATGCCAAGAATCAACACATCCGTTGATGACTTGGAATTGGATTCTAGTCTTGCTTGTGATTTTCCCACCGAACCAGTTGTGCTTACAGCTGACCCTGTTATAACTAATGATTCTGAGGTTTGTGCAGAAAAACTAAGTGTTGCAGGTTTAAAGGAGGAGAAGGTAGAAAGAAGTGCAGGGAGGAGCACAGATTGTTCATCATCTACTAGCAAATCATCTTTTGTTCCAAAAATTGATTTTGATAGAAAGTTTGATGAAATTAACATTAATATCAATGATATGCCGAAACATTTTCAGAAAACATTTGCTATAAAATCAACTCTCTCTCCTTTAACAACACAGACTGCACCGGCTCATTCCACAGTTACCAAAGAGGAAAGTTCATTGTTAAATCCTAACTGTGAACCTTATATTCCCACCTCTTTCTCTAGTCAAAGTAACTGTGATGTAAAGCCCTTTGACCCAATTGAATTTCACCAAAAGGTCTGCTGTTATGCATGTGGGAAACCAGGCCACATTGCTAGATATTGTCTGCACCGACCTACTGAATTCTTCTATGGGAAGAATCAGAAGGTCATTCCTAAGGCTAAACCAGTTAATAAACATGTGAGGACCTTATCATCCTCCAAGCCTAAGGCAACCTCTCAGAAGGGGACACAGACTCAGACTTCTTCCACTGCAAAACGACCTAAGAAATCCAACAAACCTCCATCTAATTTTCATAAGCAAACAAAAGGGATTTTCAAAAATAAGATAAAACTAGTTAACCAGGGCAGTGGAAGCATGACAAAACATATTAGGTACAGCTCAGACAGACCCAAAAACCGACCCAGACCCAAACCCAAACCCAAGGACAAAGTCTCTTCCATTACCAAAGTACCTAAATCTGTTATGGTTTGGGTACCTATTTCTCACTGATTGTGTGTAAAATGCAGGGACAGCCAAGTAAGCTCAAACATGTTTGGTACGTAGATAGTGGCTGCTCCCGGCACATGACTGGGGACTTTTCTCAGTTACATGAAGTTACACCATTCAATGGAGGATATGTATCATTTGCAGGAGACAAGGGAGGAAGGATAAGTATGAAAGGCACGGTCACAAATGGAACTCTTAGTTTTGAAGACGTATACTATGTTGAAGAGCTCAATCACAGTCTCTTGAGTGTTTCTCAGATCTGCGACAAGATTTTTTCAACACACTTCACAAACAAGGAGTGTCTTATTCTTAAGCCTGGTTTTGTGGTGCCTGAGAAGTGGATTCTGATGAGAACTCCAAGGATAAACAATGCATACATTATCAACATGAACTCAGATTCGTTTGCAGAGAACACTTGCTTGTTTTCTAAGGCATCGGAGCATGATTGTCTGTTATGGCATCGGAGGCTAGGTCACGTAAATCTGAAGAATCTAAACAGATTAGCCAAGGGAGATCATGTTATTGGCTTGCCCTCAAAGGACTTCTCCACCATTGAGAAATGTATTGCTTGTGCCAAAGGGAAGCAACACAAGAGACCTCACAAGCCTAAGTTGTTCAACTCTATCTCGTCAGTTCTACAACTTCTTCACATGGATCTCTTCGGACCAGTCAATGTTATGAGCATCGGGAAGAAGTCATATTGTTTGGTAGTAACTGATGACTATTCCAGATTCACTTGGGTATTCTTTCTGGCCAACAAGGATGAGACTCCAGAGATTCTTAAGAAGTTTATTACCTTAATTGAGAATCAGAGAAATCTGAAGGTTAAGGTAATCAGAACTGATAATGGTACTGAATTCAGAAATCAGATTCTTATAGATTTCTGTGATGAGAAAGGAATTGCCAGACAATACAGTGCAGCAAGAACTCCTCAGCAAAATGGAGTTGCTGAAAGAAGAAACAGAACACTTATAGAGGCCGCTCGAACAATGTTGTCGGAGTCAAAGCTGCCTATTTTCTTTTGGGCCGAAGCAGTTAACACTGCTTGCTATGTTCAGAATCGAGCTCTACTAAACAAGCGTCATCAGAAGACTCCTTACGAAATTCTCTTCAATCAGAAACCCAAAGTTGGCCACTTCAAGTCATTCGGATGTCCTTGTACTCTTCTTCATACTGAGCCTAATCACAAGTTTGATGACAAGGCAGACGAATGTTACTTCGTGGGTTATTCGTCTGAAAAGGCAGCATACAGAGTTTATAACAAGAAGACTCGGGTAATTGTGGAATCATACTACATTGATTGGCAAGAAATGAACTCTACTGATGCCGGTTCTGGTCCAAACTGGCTGTTTGAGTATGACTCCACTTTTAGGCCCTTCAGTACTACATCTGAGAACGCAGGAGCATCTAAGCAAGCTGATGAATTTTTCACGGGTGATGACATGGACTACAGGGTTGACTATGTTCCTTGTGATCCTAGTCATCTGACAGTTGACCCTCCAGGAATGTATAATCGTGCCCCTCCAGCTCAGCCAACCCCAATTCATGAAGTTCTTCCATCAGAACCAGACAATTCTCAGTCGGTTCAGCCTCTTCTTGACACTGATCAAGCCTCGTCCTCTTCCCACCAGACCTTTGATAATCCACTCTTCTCAGATAGCATTCCTGAGGAACATTGTGTGGATCCTGGAGCTGAAGCAAGTGAAACTGCTCCTATTGACCACATTTCCTCTTCAAGTGAAGAACAAGTCAATAACATCAGCAACCTGCTAGATAATCTGGCTGTAGAAGAAGTGCCAACACTTAGTGTAAACAAGAATCATCCAGTGGAGAATATTATTGGACCTCTCTCAGAAGGCGTTCTTACTCGAAGCAAATCCATTACAGTTCAGAACGCGTTGCCTGAAGAGACACTCACTCGAAGTCAATCAGGTCCTATTAACTCTTGTTTATATTCTTGTTTTATTTCACAGGTTGAACCCAAGAATGTCAAAATGGCTCTAAAGGAGTCCAGCTGGGTTGAGGCAATCCAAGAAGAGTTGATGCAGTTTCAGAAGCTCAAGGTTTGGAATCTGGTTCCTCTACCCAAGGGAAAATTGCCTATAGGAACCAGATGGGTTTTCAGAAACAAGAGAGATGATTCTGGTGTAATTATCAGAAACAAAGCCAGACTGGTCGTTCAAGGATTTTATCAGCAGGAGGGGATAGATTATGAAGAAGTCTTTGCACCGGTTGCGAGACTTGAGGCCATACGGATTTTCTTGGCTTATGCTTCATATATGAACTTCACTGTATATCAGATGGATGTGAAGACTGCATTTCTGTATGGGAAGGTTAAAGAAGAAATCTATGTCTGCCAGCCACCTGGGTTTGAGGATTCTCAGTTCCCTGACCACGTCTACAAGTTAGACAAAGCTCTCTATGGTCTTCATCAGGCACCGCGAGCATGGTATGCAACACTTACAGATCATCTACTAGCAAATGGATATACCCGTGGAGCCATTGATCAGACTTTGTTCGTTCGCAAAGATAAGGATGATTTAATTCTCGTTCAAATCTATGTGGATGACATCATATTTGGTTCCACCAGCTCAGCGTTGTGCAAGGAATTTGAAGGGGTAATGAAGAAGAAATTTGAGATGAGTGCGATGGGAGAAATGACCTTCTTTCTGGGTCTGCAGGTAAAGCAAGATTGTAAGGGTGTGTTGATTCACCAAGGAAAATACGTCACAGACATTTTGAACAAGTTCAAAATGATGGAGTCAAAGCTGGCATCCACTCCCATGGCTGCACGTCCTATCCTGACTTCGGATTCGGAAGGTGAAGATGTTGATCAGCATCTCTATCGCTCGATGATTGGTTCTCTGATGTATCTGACTGCTAGTCGTCCAGACATTATGTTTTCAGTATGTCAGTGTGCCAGATATCAGGCAAATCCGAAGGCATCTCACCTCAAAGCTGTCAAGAGAATCTTTCGGTACCTAGTCGGGAAACCTAAGCTCGGACTTTGGTATCCAAAGAACTCTGAGTTTCAATTATTTGCATACTCAGACAGTGACTTTGGTTGACGTAACCTGGATAGGAAGTCAACCACGGGTGGGTGTCAGTACCTGGGAGATCGTCTTGTTTCATGGCAATGCAAGAAGCAGACCACCGTATCCACATCCACCGCAGAAGCTGAATATGTTGCTGCTTCCAGTTGCTGCTCTCAGGTTATCTGGATGCAACAACAACTCCTCGATTACGGTTTGAACTTTCTTGACTCTCCTATTTATTGTGACAATGAAGCAGCCCTACAGATCGTCAAGAATCCGGTACAACATTCCAAAACTAAACATATTGACATCCGGATTCACTTCATCCGTGACTGTTTCGAACGAAAGCTGATTCATCTTGAAAAGGTCCACACTGATGACAATCTAGCGGACCTTTTCACAAAACCGTTCGATACAGCACGCTTCCATCACCTGCTTGCCTCTCTCAAATTAATAAACTTTAATTAAAAGCTTTTTTTTTGTAAATACATTAAAATTTGTGTCCTCCCATAGTCACAAATTTAGGGGGAGAAAATTTACAAAAACAACAAAAAAAATTTTCATTCTTTGAGTCAGAAAATTTACAAAAAAAAAAAAAAAAAAAAAAAAAAAAAAGATTTTTGGTTGGTTTTTGAGTCAGTCTAAGATAATCTATAAGTTTAGGGGGAGTTAAGTTTTGAAATCTTAAGAAAAGGAGATTTTGTCTCTAGCTATTCAAAGAAAATTACAAAAACATTTTTAAATTTTGACTTTACAAAAACTTAAGAAAATACAAAAAGATTTTATTTTGGACAAGCAAAGTGAATCGATCAAATTGGGAAGTGAAATAATCTCTAAGGATCAGAATTTCACTATCTTATTATGATCTCAAAAGAAATCACAACCTTGAATATCTATTCTATGCTAAGAAGTTGAAATGAGTTTTTCAAAACTTAAATAATCAGACTTGATCAAACTTAAAATACATATAAATAGATAAATAAGTGTGAAATTGTGATCATTAGATAACTAGAAACGTGTGACAACTATTTGACTTCTTGTTTAAATCCTTGAATCAAAACAAGATTGTGTTTCCATAAACTTGAAATTGTGTTTGAAAAACTCGGGTATTTTCCATGTTTTGTGCAAACAAAGAGCGGGAAATACCTACTGAAGCAATCTATGTTTTGCATAAGCAAAGAACTGGATGTGTGACGTTAAGGCCAATGTGTCTGCAGATCAGAAAATAAAAGATGCCAATGAGCACAAGATGATAGAACCCCTTCTTGTTCTTGATTCTAAACCTACTAGATCTGTTCTTTTCTTTTCTCATCTTAAAACTCTGTCAAAATAATTTGAAGTTCGTTGAAACACAATCAAAGTTTGAAACAAAGGATTTAACAAGACTGATAGGTTGCATATTAATCTAGTCTTACAATCTAATTGATCACAAATTTCCCAAAAGATATTTTCAGAAAAACTTGATCATATAACTGATCTTTAAGAGATGGAATAACGAGTGGAAATAATTGGTAGGGAATAGCTATTTAAAGGTTGTGCTTCTTTAAGAAATTATCTAATATAGTTAAAATTTTGATAACAGATTTGATCCCACAAATTTGAACCAACTAAACTTTAAAACTTGTTCAAAGTTTATTTTATTTTATTTTATTTTATTTTATTTTATTTTAGAAAAGTTAGAATTTTAAATTCGAAATAAGAAAATTAAAGGGTGCGTATTCGAAATCGAGTACACGAAATTACGTACACGAAATCAGGTCTATAAATAGTTCAACCATATCCAATTTCGTGTACCATAATTTTCGTGTACACGATTTCAGTTTCGATTACTCCATAAGGCGATTTTTATTTCCAGACCAGTTTTCGAAATTCTACTCCGGCTATCTTATAGATCATCATTAGGCGACTCTAGGTATAGATTTTTATCAAATTTTGACCGCGGATTTGAAAGTTATGATAAAAATAAATTTTCGTGTACACAAATGTTCGTGTACAGTCGGTTTTTGGTCAAATTGACCAAGAAATGCTCAAAATTGAAAGAAGATTCGTGAACATGTTGGTCGCCTACCAATTACGAGCATAATGAACAGGACTAGAACATCTATGGAGCCAAAATGATGAGTTTTTCTAAGAATTTGATGTACACGAAATGTACAACTTCGTGTACGCGAATATTTCGTATACAACCAATATTTCGTGTACAGACTACATTTCGTGTACAGATTGAACTTCGTGTACAGATCACATTTCGTGTACAAGTTCCATTTCGTGTACATAGTGGGTTTCGTGTACAGTATGTACTTCGTGTACATCATGATTTTTGTGTACACAACACACTTCGTGTACACCTGTTGCTCCAAGGAAATTTCTTCAACACTTAGAAAATTTTTGAAAATTTTTTGAAATTTTCGAGTATTGCTTCTATTTCGAACACTTCGTCTAACTTAATCAGTTTTCTGTTTCAGATGGCTGAATTACGGTTTGTACATGATCATAACATGACTGCTTTTCTTGGGGAACCGCCAGCCAAGCACTCCGAGTTCAAAAGCATGATTGAGGGGCTGATTTTGTCACCAGTTAACTTTGCTATTATGGAGTATCCCCTGATCGTTACATCTTTTATTAGAGATTTCTAGAGCACGGTTGAGGAAGGTGTTGATACAGATGGGAACATCAGCATTGTAGGAAAGATACAGGGTCACTCCATCATCATTACAGAGCAAATCATCAGGGATTGTCTGCAGTTTGGAGACAAGGAGTCTGACCCTGTGGAGCTAGACCAAGGTCTGGTAAACCGAACTGTTTACCAGATGGGACACGAAGGAGCCTACCCACCTACTGAGAAGAAACTGTTACACCCGTACTGGAGGTATCTGGCACATGTGGTGACACAATGTTTATCCGGACGTAAGGGCGGATATGATGTGCTTAATCAGACACTGAGTTCATGCATGGTGGCCCTAGCACTTGGAGAAGACTTCAACTTCTCAAGGATGATTTTTCAGGATATGCACGCGAACATCAAAGGCAAGAGGAAAGAGAGATTCCTGGCCTTTCCAAGATTCATTCAGATTATCCTGGATAAAAGATATCCGAACCTGCAACGCACATTTGGTTCACTGGAAGTTAAGAGGATGCGAGACGATATCTTCGGCTACATGAAGATGAGTAAACGAGGAAAGAAGCAATACACCGGTCAGAGACCCTTGATCAAGTTTGGGAGATTTGTGGGAGATGGGATGGATGAGGATATGCCAGGGACCCCAGTGGCTATAGTGGCAGAAGAGCATGACACTCAGGCTACAAGTTCTAAAGCTAAAGCAAGTGAAGCTACAAAAACTGCAGCTGATGCTTCTTCTTCTTCATCAAGTGAAGATTTTGTCCCAGAGGGGCCACCTCTCACAAGGAAAGAAAGGGAAGATGTTCAAGATGTTGATTATACTCCCACTCCCGAATCTTCGCCAAAGAAGAAAAGGCAAAAGACTATGGCACGAAAGGCAAGAGACCCAAGGCTTCAGTCTGTTCTCTCCAGCTTATCCTTCTCCTCTGCTGCTGCTGTCATGACACAGGCACCCGTTAAACACACTCCCATCACCAAACCACCATCACCACCTCACATCTCCAAACCACCATCACCACCTCACATCTCCAAACCACCATCACCACCTCACATCTCCAAACCACCATCACCACCTCACATCTCCTTACCACCATCACCACCTCATGTCACAAAACCGCCATCACCCTCACCTGTCACTCAACCACCTCCGCCACCTCAACCCTCTCAACCCATTAAGCCAAAACTACATAAACCAACACCTAAACCTTCAAAAACCAAGCTCATCATCCGAGTTCCCTCCACACGTCCATCAATCACCATTCCGCCTCAAACCAAAACCAAAGCCAAATCACCTACACCACAATCCGGAAGCAGCAAAGGAAAATCTCCTTTGCGTTCCGATTCACCTTACGAACCACCACAGGTGCCTGTCGATCTGATCGGACTTCATGAGCGAGTCTATCAGCTAGAGAAAGATGCGGAGAGAAAAGACAGGATGATCATGAACTTGCGAGAAGGAAAGATAAAGATATGCTCACATCTCAACAAGTGTAAAGGAAAGTTAAAGGCTCATGAGAAGGCGATCAGGATTCTTCTGCTGGAGAACCACAAGATGCAAAGAGATATAAAGCGACTCAAAGGAGAAGAAGTATCTGAGTCTGAAGATGAAGTTATGGACGTTAGCGACGACAGTGATGACAGTGATGATGATGATGCTAATGATGGAGATGATGACCAGAATCAAAAGGAAGACAAAGATGAAAAGGACGATAAAGAAGATCAAGACGACAAACCTGATAAAGATGGAGATGACAAAGACAAAGACAAAGGTCCTCCAGATGACAAAGATCAAGGTGGAGATTCTGGGAATCCATCATCTTCTGAGAAGCCTTCTGGTCTATATGATGATCTGTTTGGAGATATTCCAGATGACATCCTTTTTGGTGATTGCGTACAACCAGATGAGACTACTGGAGCTGGGCTTGACAGTTTCTTTGATGATATTCCAGATAGCTTTGACTTTGGGTCATCAAGCGATCAAAAGGGGAATCAAGCCAAGTCCTCTACAGAGGCATCTGTAGAAGAAGAGCCAGAAAACATAATACTTGGCAATGTATCTGATGACCCCTATATAGATTATTTGTATGCCTACAAATACATTGATGCCTTGGGAAGTGAGATCACTTCCTTGAATGAAGTGATAGATAGCTGGTTTGATCGTAAGAAAGACTGGACGCCAGCCCCTCCTGTAGACAAAAAGGCTTGGTTCAGAGAAATTGGAGATCAACATCCAGAGCATACCTTCATTTCTGATGACAGAAACCTTTTTGCAGTTCGCAATGATAGATCAAATATATGCTGCTGGATGTACGACAAACCGAGAGATATCTACTTGGTGAAACGGATGAGTGGAAAAGTCGAATTTTACAAGAAGCCTACAGATTTCTGTTCCTTACCAAGAGTTGACATCAGAAGCATCGACAAGGCTATGTTCTTCAACCCGTCTAAGGACTCACAGGCTGATTTGTTCGCAAAGTTTATCAAAGATCCGTGTGAGAAGAATTTTCCTGTCATGCGCACGGCTAAGGGACGACGCTTTGTCTCTTCGTGCATCATTGATCCAAAGACGAAGAAGCCTTGGGTGTACTATAGGTACCCTCCTCCTCATATGATGCAAGCAGTGCCCGTCTCGCCAAGAGTTCCTGATAACTCTTTGGCTAATTTTCTGTCATGGTACTTTGATGATCTGAACCTTGCTGCAGTTATTCTTAGGAACATAGATGATGTTGATGACATCGACATGATTCTTGACCCTATGGATCTTCTGAAGTATGGTAAAGATGACATGATGAAGCTGCACAACTCTCCTATACGAGTATATTCCGGAAATGATGAGCTGGCTAAGCCATTTACACGAGTAGTTGCTTATGCCATGAAGCTAAAGCTGTATGCTGGAGCAGGGCCACACAATGTCACTCTTCCGATAGGATGACTTCGCCAGTCTAGGGGGAGTTTGTAAAGCCCGCTGAATGATGAAGACTGACAAAGTTAACACGGAAGAGTCAAATCTCAGATTTTAGTTTAATTTTCGTGTACAGCATTTCGAGTACACGAAGTAATCGTGTACTCGAACCTTTT